>PYST01000105.1:23380-110116 GCA_003049485.1 Ophioceras dolichostomum
GATGTAGAGACAGGGGTGTGGGGATGCGAATTTGATAGCTCTCTTAGGATGCAGGACAGAACAGAGGAGCAGGCACTTCACCACAGCGCCGAGGCCGCTGTTTTATACAAGTTCGCTTCCCACACGGACAGGAAATGTCCTACCGTTAGTTTGTAAGCTTGCCGATGCCGTCTTTGGGGATCTCCGCCGTCTCCTCGCAAGCGTCCGCGAACCCACCGCCAAACTACCGCAGACTTTCCGCAGACCTTCCGTGTAACTTCCGCTCCATCCCTACCCGTCACATGCCAAAGTACGCGGATGGGTTCGACAGGTAGGTAAAAACGATACCGACCTAGCCTAGGTACCTGTGTAGGGGGTGAGGTAGTAGGTAGGGAGATAGCGCAATGGTAGGAAAGTATGACGAATTCCGCTGGCTTTCGGACCGTCTTAGAGCATGTCTTCAGGGGAAGGTGGTCGATGGAAAATGCGTCCGGCTTCAAGCTTCCCGAGAGCTCGACACGATTGACACCACAGTAAAGGCCAAACAATTGAAGCCGAGATTTCTCGGGCGAAAGAACGGAAGCACAATATATGTACCTAGACAAGTGCTCCGTGCGCTTGTTACGACCAAACTAGGAGCTTATGTGCGTTGAGGCGGCTCGGACATGATGCAATAGTTCGTAAGGATGACGGTCCTAGCGGGGATCCAAGAGCCGCAATATGCCCACTCCAGGCGCGCTCCACGGGGATCTGACGTGGGAATAGTGACACTCGTGCACCTTATTCTTGTGCAACGTCCGGAGTCAGACATCATTGATCGAATCATGTCAGTTGCGGTGTCTTCTTTGCCCAGGGGTCAGAGGCAAAAGGCATATGCGGGCTGCATGCACCAAGCGCAAGCGCAGTTGTGACAAGCAGCTGCCGGCATGCGAGCGTTGCATCGAACGCGATATCGACTGCGTATGTCCGTCGCCCAAGCGGCAGCGGCGCCACCACTTCCCCCATGAAGATGGGACTTCCATCACTGCATAGGAGTTCACACCGCTTGAGGCGGCTATACCTTCCTCGGCGTGTCTGTCAGGCGACTTTCCACGGGGAAATGTGAGCGCCGACGTCGCTGCGGCGGCCTAAGGTGGCACCGGCAGCGGCAGTGATCTCGGCCTTGTCAGCTTGGGCGGTGGTACATTCCCAGTCAGCGGCTTCTCCATAGGACAGGCAACGCTCCCCATGCCCCTCCTGCCCGCCATCACGGCGACAAGACCAGAGGAGGACGAGGCCGAGAATCAGCATACGGCGGCGCAAGACGGCCGAAGCAACATCGCAGCGGCAGCAGCAGCAACGGCAACGTCACTATCATCGTCCTCAACCGACTTCAGCACACCATCGCAGTGGTTCCTATCGGCCGACACATGGGAGGTCGTGCATGGCTACAACCCCTATGTGCCACCACTACATATGTCCATGACGAACGCCTTCATCGACGGCATCCGGTCCATGCTTGCGCGAGTGGACAACCACGGCCTCCAACGGGTTCATCCACGCGCAGCTGTGCCGCTGGGTCATGCCGCCGGCCGTGAAGCACGCCTTCGCTGCCCTCACGACGTACTTTGCACGCACAGTCGCGACCGAGGACACGGCGCCGCAGATCGTCAAGGACGGCACCGCGGAGCTTCTCACCCCCACGCAGCACCCAGCAGAGCCCCTACATCCCCCCACTGCCTACTACCCTACCAAGCAGTCCTCCTCTTCGACGGCGGGGTACGACTCACTATGCGGAGGGGTCTTTGGGAGGGAGGTGGCGGCTGCTGCTGGCCGAGTCGCCCGGTCTGCGGTTCTTTTCGAGTCTAAAGCCTGATGGGCTGATCCCGTCGTACCGGCGGCGTGCGTGGATGGGTTTGCGTGGCATATGTTTCCTATTGTGCTTGCGGACGATAGGATGGGGACGGGTGTGCAGAAAAGATTAATTCATTGTCCAGCGTTCGGCGTTGGCATGATAGGACCGGACTACGGCTCCATATCCGGGCTGCTCCGAAGCTCCGACCGTCCACTGGAGCCGAGAGGGACGGCCGAGTCAAGCGGGGTGCTCCGCTGCTTGGCATCTGGATTCCCCTAAGAGGGCCACGCAAAGTCATACAAGCCTGTTGATGTTCTTGGAGCCTATTGGTCGTGGATATGGAAGCCGAAGCAAACAAGTCCCTCCCTCCCTTCGAATTCTGTATCATCGCGTGAATGATCCGAAGCCTTCGTTCGAAAAGGGAAGAATATCGAGAGCTGATATTATAATTATCTGAAGATTGGGTGATATCAGGAAAGGAAATGCTTGGGAAAAAAAATATCGTCGCCAACAACGCTGTGCAGATTTCTTTTCGTTTGTCTTGTTTTCTTTCCTTCTTTTGTCGCCCACCGAGACATGACTGATTCCCAAAATAGCGCGGCATCCTCCCCACGTTTTTCCCTTTTTGGGGGGTCCTGCTGAAAACTTGCCGTAATGGGGTTAGCCGGCCTCGAGTCGAAATACAGGCGCAGGCAGAGACAGCAAGAGAAGTGCCAATCCGGGATCTTCCTTCATCCATGTTCCATCATCTGGCGTTGTCTCCAAACCCCGGAAACATGTATCATCCATCTCTCTAGCTGGACTTTTTGCTGTTAGGTTGTTTGATGTTTTTGGAATTGTCGGGACGTTCGGTCAGCCCTCGAACGAACATAGCTTAGGTACCTACTGTATATTGCTCCAGCCCATTCGAGGAGGGGCGAGAAGGAACAAACCAATTCAAAAGCCGATGAAGTACCTATGATGTTCAGCGAGTCCCGAAATCTGATTTGCCAGACAGCCACAGATTTGCCACTTCAATGACCGGTTCGTAGCAGCAAAGCCCATGTTGCTCGGTGGGAGCGACTCCAGAATGAGTGAGGGGGGGATCTACACCCTGAGAAGGATCTTCGTACCCCTTACCCCACTCGGCACCTCAACCCACTAAGACCGCCGTCGGGTAAGGATACAGGGGCTTGACGGGCTCTTCACCTGTCACGAGAACCCCGCACGCTGAGCGGAGCGCAGCTATGCAAGGCACTTCCATCTACACCCTCGAACTCTTCCACGAAATGTTTTCTCAACATCATAGACAGCAGCGGCCTCTTTTGGAACTCAACGTCGAGATGGCTTCCATACCTCGGAGAAAAGCTCCATCCTGGAACAAAACAACGTTGGCTGCACTGATGACAACGGACGGGAAGTAGGCTATGGTAAAATCATGTTGTCTCGAAACTTGCAGCTTGAGCTGCAGCTGTGATAGACGCCAGGTAGTGTGTATCATCAACCACCTTGTTTAGTTTTCCTGGAATATCTTCGGTACCACCCACCATGTCAGCAAACTGCAGGATGCCTGTGCTTCGGTTGATACCAAGATGGCAAGGTTTGTCAAGCTCGCACGGCCTGTGTCCGCACCCTTGTCGCCGTGCTCTGGGACACTGGGATGGTAACGGAGAACCGAATAAAACAGTGCGCATCTCCCCTCTCCCATTCTTCCTCTGCCGCCTCGTCGCAGCATGAGAACCGGTAGGTGGGGTTTCGTTTTCATCCAGACTTGATGTGAGAGGACTCAAAACACCAGACGTCCGAACCCGACAAGAAGCACAATCGAATCCCAAAGCGAATGCTTTTCTGGCGGAAGAACCCTTCTCTGCTTTTTCCTCATTCGAATCATTCTATTCTCCCCCGATTTGGCCACTGATCTTTTCCTCCGCGAAGCTATTGAGTCTCGATCATCATTGTTGATTGCCCCTTGCGCTCCGGAATATCCGAGTCTGTGCTGTTTGAGAAGACGCACAGAGGTACTCAGGGAAGTTGTGTCACAGAAGGACGCCACCTCAGCGAGAATCGCACCCGTCAATTCTGGAAACCCAGGATCGAATTTAGTCCCGCGACACCTTCGACGAAAAAGCTGGTCCTCTAATCCCTCTTCCATCTCCTCCACACTGGTGTTTTTGCGTCGTCGCCGTAGTCGCAACGGGTATCTATCAGCTAGTAGCATACCTTCCCATATAGCTAGAACTCCTCTGAAGCTCAGCAGCAACACCGGCAAACAACAGCAACAATGGGTCGCGCCCCGACAAGTGGCAACTGCCACACCTGCCGCATGCGGCGCGTCAAGTGCGATCGCGGCAAGCCCACTTGCGAGCGCTGCATCAAGGCCGGGTACGAGTGCAAGGGGTACGAGACGGTGCTGCGGATCCAGAGCCACTCGGTGGTCGCCGGCGCGAAACCCGGCACGGCGCGGCTGGCCAAGATCCAGACCGTGTCGTCCTTCCCAACATCCGGACCCGACGACGGTGGCGGTGCCAGGGCCAAGAAGCAGCTGGTGCGCACAAAGCAAGCCGCGGCTCGAGCAGATGGCGGGGTCATGGTCACGACCATGGCCCTGACAGAACGACGCCGGAACCAACCGCACTACTCAGACGGCAGCAGCCACAGCTCTCGGTCTCGCACCGGTCGCGAGAGCTCCGAGAACTCGTCCACGGACGGCACCGGCCACTCGTCGCCGCCGCCAGAGCTGTCCCTCGAGGGCTTCGTCGACGACATCGCCTTCTCGTACTTCTTCCACTCGTACGGCTGGATCAACATGCACAGCATCCTGCTGCAGGACACCTCGATGCGCGACACCCTCACCGACGGCATGGGACAGGACAGCCTGCGCGCGCTGTCGTACGGCCTGCTGGGCAAGGACCGACACATCCAGAGCCTGCAGTCGCAGGGCGCGAAGCTGTACGGCAGCACGCTGCGGAAGCTCCACGCCAAGCTGTCGACCCAGAACAAGGACCAGCTCGCGGCCTTGATCAAGCCCATTGCCATCATGGGGTCGTACCTGATCTCGGTCGAGAACGACCTGCGCTTCACCCACCACCGCGGCCTGTGTCGGATCATCGAGTACTGCGGGCCCGAGTACTTCCAGTCGCCGTCGCTGCTGCCCGTTTTCGATTCGTGCCGTCTGACCATTGTAAGTGGTGGCCTCACGTGCCCAGGTGGCCTCGAGATAGAATCCATGTATACTAACCCAAGCTATCAAACCATCAGATCTCCAATTGCATCGTCCGCCGCACCACCACCTTCCTCTCCCAAGAGAAATGGAAAACCGTCCCATGGGACCGCGCACCGCACCTCAAAAGCTGGACCAGCAAGCTCCTCGACCTCATGACCGACATCCCCAACCTCATCGACGCGGTGCTCAATGTGATGGTTGGCCGCGTCACCTGGGCCAACGACAACTACCGAGGCGAATCCCCCGTCGGACCTGAGGTCGTGCCCGCCCTTCAGGAGCGCGTTGAGGTCATCAAGGAGGGCCTCGCCAACTGGCGCATCGAGTGGGAGTCGGCCTACCCGGAAACGGGCTCGAAAATCCTCGCCTGGTCCTTCAGCCTCGCCGAGCATGACGACTACCGGCCGGGACTACAGGGCTTCGTCGGGCCAGACGTATACAACTACTCGCTCCTCTCCCCCGTCTCGCCACCTCCCTTCCTCTCCAACGAACCCTCCACCTTCAACCAGATGCAGGACGTCGCGCTCTACACGACGGTCCTCGTCTGGGCCGCGCGCCTGACGAAGTACCTCGCGGGCGCGGCGGTCGACCAGGCCAACATCGACTTCTACAACACGTCCTTCTTCACGACGTGCACGTGCTGCACCTCGAAGCTCGCGGACATGTGCGACACCGTCCCGGACTCGGACGCGGACGTCCTGCACGTGTCCGTCACGGACCCGGACATGTCCTGGAACTTCAACGCGGCCCGCATCGCCGTCGCTCCCATCAAGGTCTCCCTGGCGGACAACAAACCCATACCCATCATCCCCATCGGGCCCCACCCGCCCGAGCCGAACCCGGAGGCGGAGCTCGAGGAGGAACGTCGCCAGGCGCAGCTGCGACACCAGCATCAACAGCTCGACCAGCTCATCGCCACCTCGAAGGGCTTCAGCACGAGCGCCAGCACCGGCACCGGCAGCAGCAGCAACAACAACAACAGCAATAACGACAACGGAACCATCAGCACCGGCGGCCACCGGCCCCCACCGCTCAACACTACCGCCACCACATCAACAACAGCCCTGCCAACCTCCTCCTCCACCTCAACCACAGTCCTCAGCGGCAGCGCCAGCGGCGCCAGCGGCGCCGGCGTAGCAGCATCAACCCTCTCCCTCCTCCCCTCCCCACCCGCCTCAGCCGGCTTCCCCCAAACCGTGGCGGCGCGCAACCCGCGCCCGCCCATGCTCCTGCCGGGAGACGTGCGCTTCTCCTCGCAGCTGCGCATCCTCTCGTGGCTGACCGACCGCCTGCCGGCCAGCCGGCCGCAGGTGCTGTCCACGCTCGCCGCCATCGGGCTGGGCCACTGCGGGCACGACGTGCGGCCGCTCGACGGGCTGAGGAGCGTGGCGGACGTGGTGGCGAGGACGCTGTTCAGCACGCAGTTTGAGGGGGCGGATAATATTTTGTTGAGGCGGTATCGGTGATTACCTACCTACCTACCTAGATACCTATCGATCGCGATAAAAATTAGGGAGGGGGAGCATCAAAAGTGAGGTGAGAATGAAAAGAGAGGAAGAAGAGAAGAAAATAACAGTATGCGTGAAGCAAGGGAGAAAGTGGGGGAGAGGTGGAATGTGGGAAGCAAGAAGGGCAAGGACCTGGGACTGGACGGTTGAGTTTGGATGCCTGCCTGCCTGCCTGCCTGACCGACTCCTTTTGGATATCACGATGATGATGACGAACGACTGTTTTATTATCTGTTTTTGCTCTTGTACACGATTTGGGCTGGCTACCTAGGTATTTGCTTTGCTGCTGTCTTGTGTATGGTGCGACGAATGAACAGGCGAGAACATGGGCAGAGGGAGAGTGAGCAAGCAACGCGAAGGATTACGATCTATGTTTCCCAGTAACAACACTGCGGCGACTGGGGTGAGAATGATGGATGGAGTTGTTTGGATGATGAACGGTATCTTGAACACTTGCCTCCCTACGTACGCTATTGTTTGGCCAGTCTTTACCTGTTGCTTCTTTTGATAGGATGTACATGTACTTGGGCACACAGGCGTGCTCTGCATCGCCTTCTGGGGTTCAAATCAAGGCTGTGTGATGTTAGGACGTGCTGTCTACTGGGCTGGATCTCTGTGATATCACAAGTGCGATGCGGCCATGTACTGGCAGTTTTGTGGCAAGAGATCTTCGTGAGAATCATGAACAGCTCAGAGCCGTTCCCCTTCTCCAGTCCTCGCCTAGACGAGATCGATCGATGGCTTTATCACCCAAGCCGAGGCCGAGCTGGCTATTCATTGCAAACGTCGTCCGTGAAGTATAACAAGTCGGCGCCGTATTTGGACATAATTTCAAGCTATCTAGGATAGGCGTCTTGCCTACAGGACGGATCTATCATATAGGGAGGTATATGTACATCTCAGTCACCCTCCATCCCCATCCCCTACATGCTGAAAATGCCGAACCGAATATCCCCAATAAAGATGCCAAAAACGATATGCCTAGGTACCTTATTCCCTTTCCAAAGTGTTCGATCCTATTATGCTATCTCCACACGTGTGGTAGTCATGATTTGTCACTGTCGTGTTCCCTCCGTCGTCACCCCGACCCCTGTGCTAGATATTCTAGCTCAGAAGCTCCTTGATATCCTCGATCCTCGCAAGCTTCTTCTCAGCATCAGTCATCATCCCGAGAGAAGTCGCACTACCATAGAAGAAAAACAACTAGTTAGCAAAGCGCAGCCACGGTCCACCCGTCCCTTTTTTCCCCCTCTCTCTGTCGCAAGGCTGGGTAGGTACCTAGGAAGTGGGTGAAGGGGGAGAGACAAGATCAACAACAAAAAAACTCACATAAACTTCTTCCTCTCCTGCACCCTCAACATCCTCTCCTCCACGCTCTCCTTCACGATAAACCTATAAACCTTCACCTCCTCGTCCTGCCCCATCCTGTGCACGCGGTCGATCGCCTGCGCCTCGACCGCGAAGCTCCACCACGGGTCCATCATGTACACCCTCTTCGCCTGCGTCAGGTTCAACCCCACCCCTCCCGCGCGCAGGCTGAGCAGCAGCACCGTGAACCCGGCGGAGCGCCTGAACTCGTCCAGCACGGCCGCGCGCGCCCTCTGCGCCATCGTGCCGTCCAGCCTGAGGAACCGGATGTTGGCGCGCGAAAGCGCCGGCTCGATCAGCGTCATGAAGGACGTGAACTGGCTGAACACCACGGACTTGATGCGCGGGTGCTGCCGGCGTAGCGCGCGGAGGTGCGAGACGAGCGCGACGACCTTGGTGGAGGAGTGGTTTGCGCCTAGGCGCTGGAGGCTGATGCGCGGTTGTTGCTGGAGGGGCTGGCCGCCACCTCCACCTCCGAAGAGCGCCGTCATCTTGTTGGAGTCGTCAACAGGCTCGTCGTCGTGCCGGACGACCTCGAACAGGTCGCGCTCGTTGATGGGCTCACGGCAATGCACGCACCTGGGCACGCGGTGGTGGTCCGTCTCGTGCTTGATGTAAGCTTGGATGCACTTGCGGCACGTCGAGTGCCAGCAGCCCGTGACCGTCTGGTCGATCATGGGCTCCTCGGAGCAGATGGGGCACTCGCTGACGGCCTCGTCACGGATCTGCTCCAGCACATGCGCGCCAAACGCATTAGCGTCAGCCGGATCATCCGTGCTCGCCGTGAAGCGCTCCAGCAGCGACGCGAGGTCCATGTCGTCCGCGAACCCGGACGCCGCATCCGCCGCCGCGCCGGCCTCCTCCTCGTCGGCGACGATGTCCCGGTTGCGCACGAGGATCGGGTGGCAGCACGACTGCCGCAGCCGGAGGATCTGCGCGAAGATGCTGGTGTACGCCTTCATCACCGTCCCGGCCTCGACGTTGGCCTGGAACGCGCTGCGGGCGCGCAGGAAGATGTGGTCGTAGACGGCGCGCTCCGTCTTGGAGAGCTCGACGTCGACGATCTCGACCGTCTTCGGCGGAAGGTCCACAAGGGGCTGGCCGGCGGGCGTCTTCATCTCCTTGGTCCGCCTCATGACCAGCGGCTCCAGGACCGTTTGCACCACGTCCAGGGCCCGCATGAAGTCCTTCGACTCGAACGGCACCGTGATGAAGGTGCGCCAGAACGAGAAGTTGTTCCAGGGCTCGACGCGCAGGAACCGCACCAGGCTGAACAGGTCCTCCAGCCGGTTCACGATGGGCGTGCCGGTCAGCACCCACCTGTGGTCGGCGCTGAGCTCGTAGCATGCCTTGGCCGTCTTGGACTGGCGGTTCTTGATGCTGTGGGCCTCGTCGAGGATGACGCGGAAGAAGTTGACCGAGAACAGCCCGCTGTGAGCCTCACGCCCGCTCTTGGAGGAGGTGATCTGCCCGAATTCGGAGAGCACAATGCCGTAGCTGGTGATAAGGACGTCAGGCGCCGTGGCAGGGCTGGAGCAGAGGGCAGCCAGGTTGGTACTTTTCTCCGTGCCATAATACACCATCGACTTGAGCGTGCCCTCCTTTGAAGCATTTTCTGCCTCGCTTTGCCACTGTGTAAGCAGCGACATGGGTGCAACCACCAGCGTAGTGTAGGGTGCGGGAACGACGGATCCTGCGCCGCCGAGAGGCAGGCGTTGGAGTTCGTTGATGGTTGGTAGGCTCTTCACTCCCGCCAGAGCCGCCACCGACTTGTGCGTGTGGATCAAGCTCAGCATCTGTATCGTCTTACCCAGACCCATCTCGTCAGCCAGAATACCCCCTAGGCAATGCTGCTCCTGTACTGGGAACTCCAAAGAAAGCTCGCCCGAGTAAGGATTGATGTAAAAATTAGGCTGGTCCGCTACTTGGGGCACGTCGTTGTCGTTGAAGTCCTTTGTAGGCCATTGGTATTCCTCCCAAAGAGGATGCATCGACGCCTCCCGGTTTTTGTTCGTCTCGTCCCTCTCTTTTGCAAGCATCCAGTGAAGGGACTGCTTCTGGTACGGTCGGAGTTCCATGGCGAAAGAATCGGCTGGCTCGGCCTCTGGCGTATTAAAATCGAACGACTGCGCCTTCTTGTAAAGCGCGTCAAGTTGGTCCTGCTCCAGTTCTTTGCCGTCCTCGGCGTCCGACGGAGACGACGCCGGGTCGTCACCGGTCGGCGTGCCTCGTTGAGCCTCTCGTTGAGCCTCTTTCTGCTTTTCCTCTGCCATTTTTGCGGCGTCGAGCAAGCCCTGACGCGAGTGAGATGCAGCAGCCTCGTTTATCCTTGTGGGCTGCAGGTTGATCTCCTGGAATACCCTAACAAGAGCCACCTGGCGCAGGCGGAGGTTCCGCTCTTCCTCGGTCTCCTGCTCTTCAAACATGCCCGTTTTCCGATCCGTGGACTGAGGAGCCTTCCGAACGAAAGCCTCCCCCAAAAGAGAGCACCTCAGCTGGAGGAACACCGTGTCGTTCGTCCGAAGTCTCTCAGGAGCATAGACGCATGTGCCCTCGAACCGGCAAACGCGTTGGTCCATCAGGGTCGAGACCCAGTTCGCCGTGTCTTTCGCGAGCCGACCGAGTTCAGAGCCGTTTCTGTCGCAGAATCTGACGATCACGTCAACGCGTTTCGCTGCAGCCGCACTGATTCGTAGACCGCCAATGTTTGCCTTGCCGCCCCTGGCCGGTTTTGGCAGCTGGATCTTCTGGCGCTCGATCCTGACCACGTCGCCGCTCTTGAGCAGGTTCAAGCCGCTTCGCGTTGCCCATCCCTCGACCCCGAACGCCCCTACGTATCGGGCTTCCGGCATACCCCTTTTCAGGATAGGCACTTCGAGCTGAAGGGTTGCGGTGGCGTCTGGAGGCTTCGGCGCGGCTCTCTTAACCCCGCCCAGAAGCTGCATCGGCTTGGACTGAGATTTCTTCCAGGTCCCGTCGAAGTACATATTGACTGCTCGTTCTATATTCGCGCCACATTGTTCCCGAATGATCTGGAGGATACTAGAATCGACCTTGTCGCCGACGAATGCTTCGAAGGTCTCCTGGTCAAATCCAGCCGGTTCCGTTCGCGTTTGTGTCGTCGTCGTTTCCGTCTGGGAGGGTGGCAGCGGCGCTGAGCGATTCGCGGCATCTTGGACGGGCTGGTCCGCCAGAGGTACTCGACTAGATGCTTCTTCCCTAACGTGGGACGGGAAAGTCGAATTCGGATGCGGTACCGGGCTCGATCCTTCAGCAGTACTGCTCGTGTCCTCGTCGTCAGAGTCGAAAAATCGGCGCTTCTTTGCAGGAGGAGCTTCATTTTCTGAGTAGTCCATCATTGTTATAAATACACTGGAGCGTAAAGCAACTCCGGGCGACCGACAGGGTACGGATTGTGCGATAGAAGAATTGCTAGACAGAACGCATCAACGCGCTAGGCGGCTAGGGGAGACGCGTTTTGGTAGCGCTATCAGGTGACCGCGTTTAAGTGGAAATCGGCCCCCATCCCGAGCTGTTGTCGTAATTTGGTCATAGCTTCAGGGTCTGGAGAAAATATTCGGTGCCGACTATTCGACGGCCAATCGAGAATTGGACAAAACGGTTTTTTGGGTCTTGCCTGCCTGTTCGAAATAGGAGAATTCTCGTTCTCAAGATGGAATTATCAATTCCTTGAGACATTTACCGCGTGTTCTATTCTCACTCGGCACCTCGATGTTTCGCCATCGGCGCCCGGCTCGCATTACCTTGCGCCATCTCCATGCTGGGTTTGCGAGATCTCGCCGTGGGCTCGTCACGGACGCCGACGTCGAGCAGGCGCGGGCATATTGCGCCAAACAATTACAGTACGCGATCTGCTCCTCTCTCTGCCATAGTACCTGTGCGACGTACACATCGAAGATGCTAACCGTGTGGCTTCTACGTTCCTCTCCCACCCCCAACAGACATGGCGACTACGAATCCCACATAATCCGGCGCTTCGTCCCGCGGTCCTGCCAGGACGCCTACGCCGCCATCCGCGCGCTCAACCTCGAACTGGTCCGGCTCCCCGAAACCGTGTCGAACCCCACGCTGGGGAAGCTGCGGATGCAGTTCTGGCGCGACGCGGTCAACAACATCATCTCCGGCGCGGCGCCTCCGCGAGAGCCTATCTCGATCCTGCTGCACAAGGCCCTCACCGACCTAGCCAAACGCCAGGGCCGACCAGAAGGCTCACCGCCCACCGGGGCGTCCTCCATAAAGTTCTGGCTGCAGCGGCTGGTGAGCACGCGCGAGCGACACATGGACAACCGGCCGTTCACGAGCCTCGCGGCGCTGGAGGAGTACGCCGAGAACACGTACGCGACGCTCATGTATGCGACGCTGGCGTGCATGCCGCTGCGCTCCGTGCACGTTGACCACCTGGCCAGCCACATCGGCAAGGCCTGCGGCATCGTCGCCGTGCTGCGCGGTATCCCCGTGCTCGCCGCCCCGACGACGACGCCTCCACCCCCTAACGGTGGGCCTTCCGCGCCCGGCAGGACCCAAGCTCTGCTCCTCCCGCTAGACGTGATGGCGCGCGCCAACCTCCGCGAGGAAGACGTCTTCCGCCGCGGGCCCGACGCGCCGGGCCTTCAGGACGCCGTGTTCGAGGTCGCGACCCGCGCGCACGACCACCTCCTCACCGCGCGCGAGATGCTGAAGAGCCTCCAGTCGGACGGCCAGCCGGGTCACGCCTTTGAGCACGAGGGCGAGGACGAGCATCACGTCTACCCCGAGTCTGGGTCTGAGACCGAAGACCAGCAAGCCAACAAAGCAGACGTCAAGCGCGGCTTCGGCGTCCTGCTGGAGGCGGTCCCCGCCGCCGACTTCTTGCAGCGGCTGGAGAAGCAGGACTTCGACCCGTTCAGGGTCAGGCCGAGCTGGAAGCTGCCTTGGAGTATGTGGAGGGCTCTGCAGAAAGAGCAGATCTGAACGAACCACTAAAAAAGTATAGATCGCGGCCTACCTAGGAACAGTTAGTTCGGGAGGGTTGCTTTGATTGGTGTATCATTCATTTCCAAACAATGTACACAAATCTGTATACTAAAATAAAATATGTATCTACCCCAATTTCTCTCCCTGTCTACCCTCTCTCATGCGTAGACATTTCGCTGTGTTCCCCTCCATTTTGATCTCGTAGGCGGACATCATCACATCGGTGATCTCCGCTTCCCGACTGCACGCCGTAAAAAATAACCCCCGGTTTATGACCCGTTGCCAAGCTCCACACCATCAAAAGGTGTTCCAGACCTTTGCTCCTCAATTCATGTCTCGGCCGATAAAAACAGGCCACATTAGGGAGGGTATGCTTAGTCCGAACCTACCTTTAGGCCCGAACTTGGTTGCTCACCTGCCACTCATAATCCTTCCCGGAACCACCCGAAACGGATGTGGACGACGGCATTGCCCTTCCTGAACGAACAAACTGGTACCTAAGGTACGCATGCAGCCTCGCTAGTCAAGCCCCACCACCACTACTGCGAACATCGCCTTACAGTCCCCCCCTCCAACGAAGGTATGATGTGAGACATCATGGAATCTTTTATATCACGGAGAGTTTCCAAGATATTATTGGCGCGCGAATGGGCAGGAGCGAGTGAGTGGCAAACGGTGCGCACATCTCGTCCGAGGCAGATGTTCATCGAGATCTCTCCTACGGAAGCAGGTTCATACATAATGACACGTACGATGGGGCATCACAGGTGGGTGGGTGGTGGGTGTGCAATTAGAAACTGGATCATGTATCAGCTAAGTGTGGCTAGGGGAGACAAGGTGTTGAAATTCCCGTCGGAACGTTATGTTGGTAGCCAACAGCTAAATTATGTAGGTACTCTCGTAAAACTCCGTGATGAAAGGGCAGAAAATAACAACTGCCATGCCATGCCTTCATATCTCAATACTGCTAGAAGTTAAGTCCGTTCCCGGGCCACGCAAGAGATGGTCTGCATCAAATCGCAGACCGAAAAAGGTGCTCAAGGGAGGTGGGTATCATATAATTCAAATTCGATGTCGTCGCTCCGAGTCGACTCGAGTATCCCTCGCCAGAAAGGAAGTATAATGCGCCCGACAGGTAATAAAAAGAGAATAGAAAACGGAAATCAACCAATCGCTATGCCAATGAGAAGAAATGAATAAACCATAACCCCAATCCAATGCCATACATCTCCATGCATGCCATCTCATACATCATCGTAAATCTGCGACGAAATCGACTCATTCCCGCTCGCCGTCCTCGACAGCGCCGGGCTCGGCGTCCACGCGGGCGGCATCTCCCCGTCCAGCATCTGCACGTCCACCACGTCCTCCAGCGACGCCTCAGCGATGGCCCTCCTCGCCGCCGCGTCCGGGCAGTACCCGGGGGGGCTGGGCGGCACGTCCTGGTAGATGGGCGGCGCCTCGTTGTCCCACGATATGCCGATCCCTCCCCTTTCCGTCAGCACCGTGCCGAAGTGCATGCGCAGTATCCTGCCGACGCCCGTCTGCGACACCAGCGCGGGCTTTCCTTGGGGGGCCCACTCCTGCGACACGACCATCTCGACCATCAGCTGGTGCGAGACCTCGGTGCCGTCCGCCGACTTGCCGTCGCAGGCGTACCGTTTTTTCTCCTTTGACGACGCCCCGGATCCCTCCGGCTCCCCGGACCCGCCGAAGTTCTTGCCTAGCCCGTACTCGAGCTCTAGGTCGACGCTCGCGTCCTCGAGCGAGTCGTAGTTGCTCTTCCACCCGCTAAATAGCGTGCGCTCGCCCACGATGCGCATGTCGTTCCTCTCTATCCCCTTCCTCAGGACCGACGGCGCCGCGGGGTCCTTGGGGTCCTGGACGGGGGCGTGCTTGTCGCAGGCGGGCGCCACCGTCTTGGCCGTCTCCTCCAGCCGCCAGGTGAGCTTCTTCAGCTTCCAGTACTCGAGCGTGCCGTTACGCTCGTTGGGCTTCGCGATGCCGTCCATGCGCAGCGTGAGCGTGTTGACGCCCGTCGGGTGGATGACCTGCGGGAAGTGCACGCTGGCCTTGATGTTGGTGGGCGGGAAGACCCGGACGGAGTGGTGTGGGGTCTCGTGCGTCGGGAGGGACCGCTTCACGTCGAAGACCTTCTCCGTCTTGATGGGCGAGCCGTGGCCCGGTTTGGGCACGGCCTCCGCCTTGAACTCATAGGCGATGCTCATCAGGGACCCGTCCGTAGAGGCGGGGAGGTGGCCCCCAAGCAGGACGGAAAAGGGGAATTGGTGAACCCCTGTTTATCGTGTTGTTAGCTACTGAACATTGATGGGATGCACGTATATGCGCGCCAAGAACAAAACAAATAAAAAATCCCCAGAGTAATGTCAACTCACCTTTTGTTAGACTTAATGGCGCCGGCAGGAAAGTCCATGTTTTTAGTTCTGTGTACTGGTTGGCGCACTGTGGGCAGTGTGGTGCGAATGGCCTCTTTTGCGTGACGTGGATGTTCAACGTTGCTGTGAACGATTCCAGGGGTAGGCCGTCCTCCTTGACGTCCAGGAACAGCTGGCCCGACACCAGGGCGCCGGAGCTGTTCTCGGCGTCGCCATGGAAGACAATGGGAGGAGACTCGACCTGCAGTGAGAGTTCTGCAGTGGTGTTGATGTGTGATTCCTTGCTGGTCCGCCCGAGGTGGACGAACCCTGGAAACGAAAGTCGGTGGAGGTGGTGGTGGCCGCCGTTGTGGTGTGACTCGGCGGCAGTGTGTGAGTCGTGTTTGTCTGTGGACATCCTGCCTGGCAGTGGTGGTGCTGCTGCTGCTGTGGGCTGCGACTCCTGCTCGCTCCCCTCCTCTATTGACGATGCATAAGAAGAAAACAGGCCCGAGCTTCGGGAATGTTGTCGGTGTGTTGTTGTTGGTGGTGATGGAAGCCTTCTTGGTGTGCTGTTGTGGTTGTTTTTGGTGACGTTCTGGTTTCCCTTCTTGAAACTTGAGATCTGACTCTCAAGACTGCTCGTTGAAGAACGGAAAAAACTGGCGACTCTGTGTGGCATCTTGGCGAATGGTTTATGGTTATGCGAGCCGTCAGAATCAGCTCCTCCAACGAGCGCAGTGTGTGTGCGCCTAACGTCCCCTAAAAAGCAGACAATTCCCCTGTGTGCAGCCCACTGCACACGGGCGGGATCGAGGTAGTCAGGGGGTCGAGGCGAAGACGGGCCAGCCAGTCGATGTGACGTGACCCGATCTGCCTTGCTTGAAGCAGTGTTGTCACCGCCGTTCCTCAGTCGGTGCACACTGCGGGTGGTGGGCTGGGGAAACGACCTCGGGGAAATCCTGGGGTGGCGGCGAAATTGCTGGGCAGGCAGCCTGTAGCGGAGACACCGTAGCAAGTAGCACGCTGAAAAAGAAGAAAAGCGCCCTGAAAGGTCACTTGTCTGGCGTGCACGTGGAGCCGAAAAGCCAAGTCGCGGGGTTCGACTGCGATTGATCAATGCTTCTCGCCCAGGCCTTGCGGCGGTCTGGTGACGATGCGAAAATAGCGCCACAGACGGCAGGTGCTCAGCAGCTCAGTAAGTCTTGGCTCCCTTATTTGCCCCGCACGCTTAGTGGCGGGAAACTGCAACTCTTCTCTCTCCAGCTCTAAAGTTAGCTCGACCTTCTGGTCTTACTAGCTAGCAGTGAAAACTCCTCTCGTTGGTTGTTGGTTGGAGAAACTGCTGTTGTCGAATCAAGGCCGAGAGAGGACTCACGTTGTGATGCCTTCGTGTCGCGCAGACCTTGCGAGTGAAGTTCCTCCTTTTGTCTTCCTGAGCAGATGAGTCTTTCTTCACTCTATATCAACAATGGTCTCGTCGTCTGGTAGATGTTGGCCGACAGAATTATGTGAGACCTGTCGGTTTTCGATCGGTGTTCGGTTTGGTGGGGTGACGTCTCGTGTAAGTCAGCTCGCCCGCAAGCAAATGCCAAGCACAACAAAGATATTTAGATGAGTAGAGGACGGGAAGGATAGAGCAGAGGTGGTATGTCTGGTCGAATGGCGAAAAGTGAGTTCCTCTTGAAATATGAATGAGTTCGTAAGGCAGTATTAAGCTCTAAGAAGGTTGGGGCCGAGTGTCTCTTGTTGTACTGTTTCGTCAAGGCAGTGAGACTGAAATCAGACGCGATGTCTCGTGCGAGCTCCCCTGGTATATGTATACGATCCTGCTTGGCACTCTTTCGCCTTATGACGGCCGGCCTTTTTATGCAGCGGTTCCCATCATGTAATAGCTGGGATCTGGTGGCTTTCGGAGGGCCCCTTGCTGTCGGCCAGACTTGGTGGTCACTCCACGAAATTTGGCGACATGACGCCGTTGGACAAGGGGCCGGCAATACGCGCTGACCGCTGGGAATGTCAAGATCCAGGGCGGACCCGGGTCTGTGAGTGTGGGGCAAGTAGCCGGTGGTGCTCAGGGCTCTCAGGTACTTTGTGCCAGTGGGAATCCGCAAAATTCCCAGTGTCTTCCCCAGCCCGGCCTGCCTCGAAGTATCTCGTCAAAAGTGGGCACCAACTCGACTGGGAAACTTGATGCGAAACGCAGCACGACCTCCCAAGATCAGTTTTCCCCTCTTTGCACCCCTCTCAAATCTCATCTTGGCATCAGCTGTCTCGCTTCAACGTCCTGCTCATAGCTGCATGAGGTCCACAATCGACATCACTTGCATCGATGTCTAGACTCCTCGTTTTTTCTGGTACGAGCCAGTTATTGGTGGGAGGCACGTATATATTCCATAGGGACACTACAGAAAGAGGGAGGGTGCAGGAGGTGGTGAGGGAGAGCTCTATTGAAGTCATCGTGACTGGCCCGGGGCACAAAAAACTTGGCGTAGACGGCCGGCAGGCATCATCGCTCGAGGGAATCACGGGTCGAGTCCCAATTCCACCCACAATAACCAACAGGGCCGAGCGTGCGAGATCGGGCTTCGCAACTGCCCAGCAAAGCTGGGATGGAACCGAGCAATTCTTCGGTCAAAGCCCCGATGAAGCTGGCGCCAGAGCTGTACTTTTTCGAGCTGGGAGCTGTAAATTCCCGTCACGAGCCAGAGGCATTGGTTCACGACTGTGACCAGGATTGGTTGTGGGGAGAGTGACTCCAATTTTTGGCGGTCAGCTGGAGGGTTGTCCATCAAGTTTTACGCCTTTTTTTTTCCTTTTCCACAGCGTCGCAGCCTCCGACCCACTGCGGACGGCAGTCGGGGCAGCGAAAACGGAGGGGCTACACGGTCACGGAATGAATGTCACAGCCGTTGCGTTGTGTCTCGTTGCCGTTGTGTTGTGTTTTTTTTTTGAATACTTTTTTTTCTCTCTCTCTCTCTCTTTCGGTGCATCCCAGTATCTCTGGGCATGAATCGCCATCCATCAAAGTCGTCTGAACCCTGAAGAGAAGTATTGCTCTTGGCCCTTCTACCCCTCTTTCCTCGCCACCGCTTCCCCGCTCGAATACCCCGGTTGACTGGTCGAGAGTTCGATGCTGGTCTTTGCAGCACTGCATGTAGTATTGCTGGCAAGTCTGTGCGTGTGGCTGCTGTAAGTGCTTGTTCGAATTCGGCCGCGATGTCTCAGGGTTGGAGCGAGCGCATGCAAGGAGACGTCAGGCCATCATGTCCTACAACAACCATTCAGCTTTTGCCGGTGTGGTACATGATAACCTCCCCTGCTCCCCTCCTCCCCTCCTCTCCTCCTCCCGTCCTATGCCATGCCAGAGTTTGTGATGGGAGCTCAACAAGGGAGACAACTCGGGCGCAAACGCTGGAGCCAGTGATTGCCAGGAAGTCATGTCTGTTTGCCACCATACGACGGTACACTCGCATCAAATTGTACGCCACATGATGCGGTCATCCAATGGTCATGGAGAGTAGGCTCTCATATGCATCTCGCTTCATGCTGTGATATTGTGATTGTGATATTCCCCCGGATTTTCCCCTTTCGTCGGCTAGTCCTACACGGAAGCGATCGGCCACTAAAGTCTTCAAAGCCCGTTGCCATATTCCGGGGAGGATCATCAGCCGCGGGCATCTCCGCGGAGAGATCTCGTAACTCGCCCGGCCGCCCCAGGTCCGGCCGCCACAGGCACGAAAGCTGCGTCTCTTCGCCCTGCAACTCCTTACATCTGCTCCATATATGGCGCCCGATGGACGTGATGGAAATCAGATGCGGTAGCTAATGCGCCTTAAACCACGGCTTGACGTAGAAGGTGTCAAGCCTCACATTCTGGAACTTTCCTGTGTTTTGTTCTGGGTCCACCTCTCCGTTCGAAAGAAACGGCGCGTCCACCTCACGACGCGGCGATGTCGTTGAAACAAAGACCTACTACAGCTACTACAGTAGTAGTGGATCGTAGATCATAAGTGGCCTGACCGCCGAGGAGATGCTCCCGTCGCGCTTAGAAAAGGATTGAATCCAGACCTTACTATAAATGGGCACTTGAGTGCTGCTGGAATTTCTCATTAGTCACGTATATCCCGTGCCTGTTAAAGTTCTCTCTCGATGGGCGACGCCGTGTCCCATCTGGGTGGCTCGCCAAGGTTACAGTTATGTAATAGCGAGTCGCTCTCGTCCACACGTTCCACCACGAGAAGAGCCTTGATGGGGGTTCGGGATCTCTACTCAGTATGGATAGCACATGGACCAGCTTGACTTGACTTGACTTGCACGGGCCTGACCGAGAGAGAAAATGCGCGTGCGATAGCATTCCAAGCACGCAAGGCGGGCGGGAGCTCCTCCATCGCGCAGGTCATTAGTGCAGGTAGTTACGAGCTGGACGAGGGTCCTCCAAGTTGGATGACACATTCTGCCCCTTGACTTGGTACTCAAGGGTGATACTGCGTACTCGAGGGAGAGAACCTTGGTGTCGGCTACAGCCCGAGTTCACCGCTAACGCAATAGAGTCTCCAGCCAGTTTCCTTCCTAATTCAGTGTCAGCCGTCGAGGCACCGAGGGCTAGGTACCTCTCGCCCATACTGTCGTAGAGGTCCCCACTCCCTGAGTCGATGGATCAGGGATCGTTGTGGAAGGGGAGATCAAGAGAGAAGAAAATTTCCCTCCAACGCGCCAAAAACAAACAAAAATACCTAGTTCCATGGAAGCGGGACACGCCGAAGGAGTTCGCCGCCTTTCGGAGTACATCCACAACCGTAACAGAAACTGGGACGATGTTGGCTTTCCTTGCTACCCACGCAAGGTGTGTGGAGAACGAGGAAAATTCTCGAGGAGAGCACAAGAAAGAAACTCGAAGAGAAGGGAAAAAAAACCTCCTTGTGTCGAACCTGACCCAACTGGGCTGCTGCAGGGCGAAGTCTCGAACTGTGAACACACACCTTTCTTGCCTTCCATGACGATTACTTCAATGACAGAGCCCCCATTCCTGTAGGCATCGGAAAAATAATAGGACAACTTATTCTCTTGTCCCGGCAACGGGAGCCCGTTTCCAGAGCGGACATCGCAGAAGGTTTCATTGACGCCGAGCGTCTCCGAGCGCGGAGACGGCATCAAGAGGGCGGTGATGGATTTCGGCATACAAAGCCGAGAAAAGAGCGGAGCATCCCGGGCAGCCAGCCGTAGCCTTGACTGACTCATGGGCTAAGAACAGGGACGATCACATGCCGGATGTCCGTCGAGCTGTGACTGGTCGCTCTGTTTCCAGAGAATATTTTTTCCTTCTCTGCTTCTTTCCAAGGAATAGCCCTCGTGGATTCTAAGGGACCAGGACCGGGGCCTCAAACCACCCCAGACTATCCCAACCTCAACTTGCACACTACTGCAAGCCCGACTTACACCATGGGGCGCACATGACTGTACTAGCAAAAAGGAGAAGAAGAAGAAAAAACCTCTCAGCCATTATGAACCCTGATACGCACATACATGCCCCTTACGATTTTGCTCCGCTCGAAGCATTCACCCCGGAGTATCAAGGACCCGTCCGACCACCTGCCCACCGCCAAGGTGGCCGGACCGTCGTTCGCTGATCTCCCGCGACTGCGGAATATGCGCTTCATATTGGGCTCCATATTACAGCGCATCCGGTATCCGATCCATTGAGCAGCGCCAAGACCCACCGTGAAGCGAAGGCCAACTGCCGGCCGAGTCTACAGTGGCGGGAGTGTGCCTCGCTTCAGCGAGGCCGCGCGGCGCCGGTCCGGGCGCATTATACGTATGTGTCTCCTCAAAGAAGCCAACCTGATGAATATGTAAGGTGATGTGATGATGCTAGGAGGCTAGGATTACTCCCTTCATCAGACGCGATAAGAAACGGAACTTTCAGAAGTCTCCTGACCATGGGGAAAAGAAAAGGGGTGAGACAAAGAGAGAAGAAAGAAAGAAAAAAGAAAAAGAAGAAGAAAAGAAGAAGAAGAAAAGGAGAAAAAGAAAAGAAAAAAAAGAAAAAAAGAAAGAGCAAGGGAGAAACATAGGTAGGCTTACGAATCAACCCTACGAGGAGAAGCGATGCCGACCATCCAACGAATAAACGTGGTCAACTCCCAGCTTTTGAGACATGTAGAGGAACTGACACCGGAGCAGGATAGCACAGTAACTGCATACAATTTCTGTTTTGAGGAGGAGTGGTATCCATCTACTCTAGAAGTATGTACAGGACAGCAGAACCGCGTCTGGGATGGGTTTTCTCCAGGTATGTACATACACACTGCTGATGTAGCCCAAGATAGGTAGGCAGGGCGAAACATCCAGCTTCGGGTGATGAAGAGTCGGTAGGTGGTAGGTAGGTAGGTAGGTTGCAGTTTAGAAGCCTCGTAGGTTGAGGAATGAGAGCTGTCATCGCTCGCGATCCCAGCTCCAACCGTACTTGAGGGGCTGGACATTCTGAAAAGGAATCAAACAGTGACATATGAAAGAGAAGGTACACGGTGTAGAACGCAGAGAAAAAGTATAGCGAGAGTTGGGAGACGCAATGGAAGAGTGATTGGCTCGGTATCTTATGTTTTTGGTCCGGTTGCCGGTGTACGTCTAACGAGAGTCTTGGTGGTGATGATGATGGTAGTGTGAAATTGCTTTGGGGATGGTATTGTTATTAGGTAGGTGGGTAGGTATGTGTGCTGATGTATGCGAGAGGAATGGGGTATCAAGATGCATTGTTGGGAGGATGATGACGTGTGTGATGATATGTGCTTGTTGATGGGTGGTTGAGTTCATGAGGTCGTGAGAGTCATGATGGGGGTGTTCGGCCGTCAAATCATGTACAGATAGCGCGTAGCGTGATCGTCGAGTATTGTTGAAATCGATCTTGGTTGGGATGGCTGATGTATGGTAGGAAGATAAGAGGAGGCGAACGAGATTGTCGAACTGATCCCGCAGTAGTTCGTTCAGGGCGGCGTAGCACAGTTGAATAGACGGTAGGTACTTAGAGAGTAGAAATTTGACCGCGATGGAACCAAGACGACAAGGTAACAACGATCAGACGCTGCTCCGACGAGTGAGTTGCATGATACTCGTCTTTATCCGGCTGCGTAGCGAGGTGCGGACGCTGCGAAGTGTGCTTGAGCTGGCCATTTTTCTCAGACGCTGGTGGATGGCCTGCGTCGGCGACGGCGGCCTCTCGTCCTCGCTGCAGACGGACACGCTCCACCGTGACATGGACGCGGACGCGCAGCAGGGGCAGTCCGGCACCGCCCCGTTGGCGTGCTCCCAGGTCGTCTGCTGGACCGGGAAGTACTGCTGCTGGTCGTTCCAGAACTCCATGAAACCGGGAAGGGGCTCCTCCAGAAAGGAGTAAAACGTGCTCGGCGAGCGCGGCGGCCGGGGCGGCGGCGTTGGCCGCCTGGTCGAGCTCAAAGTCATTGGCGAGCAAGGCTCGGATTCTTCACCGTAGGTGGTGATCGGCGTTTGTGGCGATGATGAGCCCACAGTGACGTCTGCTGCTTCCGAGACAGGCGAGGACGCTTCGGAAGAAGCAGTGGAGGTTGACCCAGCCGGCGAGCCGACCCTCATGAGAGACTGCCGGTTCCACGTTGGCGGCGTGGGGAAGTCAAACTGTTCTGAGAATAGAATGGTACGGGTATACCGTCGCTCCATGGTGGGCGACTCCTTGGTAGGAGGAGAAATGCTGTGTAAGGTAGGTCGATAGTACTAGGTATGCGTGGTAGCACTGAAGAGATTACCAAAAGGAGAATACAACAAAGCAGGCAATGGCAAACCTTTCGACAGATGCAGGTAATCGGATGGAAGATGTGCGAAGGGACTGAACGGAATGGCACTGCATCGTAGGAAGGGCAACATGGGACGATCTGCCATCATCTTATATCCCTCGGCCTCTTGAAGAATCCGGCGAGGCAACGCAGGGTTCTCTCCTCTAGAGCCCATGCCCTGGCCAACGGCAAGCAGGACCGGGTTGATGCAGAAATCTCCGACCGTTCTCCCTGACCCCTTCGTACATCTCTTGTTCGGACTCCCGATCCCATTCCTCCTGCTCCTCCCTCCTGCCACTATGCAAAAAAAAAGAGAATGGGCACGAGCGCCGGCAGCCGGAAAGTTGGGCAGTACGAACGGGCGAGCGATGGATGGATGGAGGGGTGGGAGGGGGAGCAGAGCACAGAGGCACAGAGCACACAAGCACACCGCTCGCTCCTGGAACCCTGCCTCCTGCCTTCACTCCCTCCCTCCCTGCATCGCATCTTTTCAGTCTGCCGTGCACGACCCCCTTTCCTGCGCGAACCTGCCCGGGCTGGCACTCTTCGAAGCAGTGCCGAATCTGGTCGAGAGGGGCATTTTGGCACCCTGTAATGGACGATAATGGAACGCTGCAAGCACTATAACAGGTGAAGAGGAGAAAATCGCGGGATCGACCTCCAAACGAGGAGGGGACCCTGGCCTGGCTGCTTGGCGATGGGGTGTGAGCGATCGGGCTTCTGAGACGAAGTTGGGATGAACGAAACATGCGCCCAATAGAAAGTCGCCATTCCGACCAGGGGCTTCTGTGTCATGATGGGCTTCCATGGTTGTATTTCCGGTTTCGGCCTTTCTCGTGTGTGCTAGATGTGTGTGCTTGATGGTAAGTCACCTTGCTACCACTTGACCACTAACTGGCTCAAAACAAAGCGAACAGACGAGAAAGCAAAGAGAGAAAAACTCAAAAGAAAGAAAAGTGTGCCTCTTGGACCTTCTCTCATGAGGTCAGAGTTCTGACAGTTGAGGTCGGTGCCGCACACCCGCAGCGAGTTTCTCTAGTTCGTTGGCGATCGCAGCGTTCGCAGGAGTGACGCTACTGCAGGTGCGGGACAATCGTTGAACGCCCGGATCCGTGCGCGCATGCATCTTTGTGGGATGGAGGGGTCGGGGTTTAGGAAGACCGTGAGAATTGCTTCGGCGGGACTTTCTTTTGAGACTTTTTCCTCTACGACATCAATGGGTTGATAAATGCCCTCGGCTACCATCCAACAAGCGAGAGCGGGGTGGCTTGCTCACGGGCGTTATCCCGTGACGACGAACGGAACAGAATGCACCTGCAAACCCCGCCTTCTATCGTCCGCCACGTTGCCTCGATATCAACAGTGTCCAGTCCGTTTCCGTCTCTCGGCGCGGAATTGTGGATATGCGCAGCCGCCGACTCCCGCGCGGGGACTGGAGGGCGTTAGCTTCGGAGACGGGGCAACTCATGAAGGAGATCGAGATGGGGCGACATAGGTGATATGGGCGTAGCCGACATCCAAGGCTCGACCTGTCTGATATCCGATCCTTCCTCGTATCAAGCCAACAAAAAGGGCCGAAAAAATGATTTGATATTTTGAGATTCGGGTGCGATGGTGCCGCAGCTAGAAGATCAAAGAATCTTTGCCCTACGAGGCTGGCGTGTCCGGCACTCTTCGGTCCTAGAAGATTTCAAATGCTGATAGATACTGGGCCAAGTGGGCTTCCTGGCATGCTCATGTTAACTGAATCCGCCGGTCTGCTTAGGGCTGCTTAGGATTAAGCTAAGTAGCTAACGGCCAGGACGGATCGTTACAAAACGCTACTGGCCGCTAAAGATCTCTGGGCAGGCGATCGCCAGTCCATGCATGTTTCCAAGCTACGCAATCGTATTCACGGACCTCAGACAACTCGCGTATGTAATTCGCCTAGAGGGGCACATTCAGCCTCCTGGGGAGTCTTCCTGAGAGACAGTTCAAACCACCGGCGAAGAGGACCAAGTCCGGAGCTCATAGAGAGACGGGGAGGTAGGACCTACATGCAGACGCGACTGCCGGGGGAAGGAATTTATCCGCCGATGGTGAGTGATCCGGCGTCACGGTGGTGTTGGGGGCAAGAATCACGGCGTATAGGCATACATATATCCGGCTTCCTGGACCTGGTCTCAATGTCGGTTATGTAAGGGGCCTGGCATACGGTGGTGTGTGCTCCAAGTCCTCCACGTGCTTGCCTCCATGTTGAAGATGGCTAGTGCGTCAATACGACGTCCGTTCTTAGATGGATGGTGGTGGCACTCAGCCGGAGGAGAGTCCATACGCTCCCTTAGCTTTCCAGAAAGCGAAAGCTACCCTACCACCCTTCTAGCATGCGGGCTCACTGTCGAAACATATCGTCCACGCGTGCGGAGGATGGAAGTAAACGAGCTGGTGTGTACAGGAAAACCAATGGGGGAGGGCGATGTTGATGAAGAAAGAGGGTTTGGTGCGCGGGCCGCTGCCGATATGGAGGGTGAAAGGCAGAGAGGTGAATATGTACCCCAGCCCCGTGTCCTCTTCGGGGTTGGCTAGCATGCATGCCGCTATTGCCCTGTGTGTGTATTCTGGGTAGAGCTCGTCTTCGCTTGTCACAAGTCTCCAGTGCCCAAAGATGAAAGCCCAGCCTGCCCAGGTGCGGGAGAAGCGGTAGATCGTGGAAAGTCGCTCAAGTATGGGGCCCTGTCTGCTTTCCTGCGGCGGCTTTGGCCTATGCGCCCCGTCCCATACGGGTGGTAAAGGGAAGGGCTTGAGTGCGTGGCAACCGGCCAACTCGGGCTCTTCGAAAAGACTCTCCGGCGAAGTCCACCTTCTGTCAAGGCCAACAAAGGGCGTGCCCATACCCCTTTCAGTGCAGCCACTGATGATGCCAAGATAAGGGCTGGTATGTGGAAGTCATGGAGACCAGGAAAGTGCTCCAAGGTTGGCAGCAGTCACTTGACAGTCGATGGGATTAGAAAGACCACTGGGAAACGTGAGGTAACACACAGCCTCTTTCTACTAATACTCCGTTGATACAAACAGGGGGAAAGCACGCGTAAGTCAGCTGCCAACAGTATGCAGGGCTTTGACTTCAAACAAAAGCTGATGGGTGATGCTCGAGAAAGGGCAAGTGGGAATACCCAAATCGCCATCGCGATGCTAAAAATCCACTTGGAGAGGCATATAGTTCGGGCTGAGGAGTCACGAGATAATGTGTGACGAGGGGGGACAAGAGCATGCTTGACAGAAGGGCGTACATCTGCACGCATCGCCTCAGCTCGGAATGACTCTTTTGGCCAGAACCCTGCCAGGCCCACGACGGCGATTGGGCAATGTCCACCATCGCGAGAGACGGGACAGTGGCTGGGCTCGGAGCGTAGGATGATGGAAGAGGCAAGCAGCCAATTGCTGGCCCACAGCGATGTAGAACCATCCAGGATCGTCTGGTTCGCGGCGGAAATGATTGTATCAGGGCGATGAAGAAGAGGCTTGTGATCG
Source organism: Ophioceras dolichostomum (assembly GCA_003049485.1). Classification (NCBI taxonomy): domain Eukaryota; kingdom Fungi; phylum Ascomycota; class Sordariomycetes; order Magnaporthales; family Ophioceraceae; genus Ophioceras; species Ophioceras dolichostomum. The sequence continues at coordinate 49,933 of PYST01000105.1, forward strand.
TGGTGTGACGTGTTTGAAGGCAGCTCTTATCGATAGCAGTGGGGGTTTGTTTAATCAGTACCAGCGTCTACATACAATGCTGCCGCAGCAGCTATGTCACCCATTAGCATTCACCCCTCTTACTCACGCCGAAAGTCCGGGGAAGCTCAGCTCGACCTACGACGATGACTCGACCGATACGTTATGCTTTCGACTCTCCAGGGACACCATCTGGCTATTATATCTAGACACCAACGACTGCAACAGTCGACATTCCAATTCCTTCCTTTGTTCGTATCCCATTCTCAATCGGCCATCAATGCAATTATCACGGTAGCACCTTTTCCGAGGCAAACAACCCACCAGATCCATCGAGAATGATCCCCCGAATACACCAGTGAACTGATCGGACTTCCCGGCCCTAACCTGACCAAACCTCCGAACCTGTACGTGAACGCGTAAACGACAGATAACGCGACTGCACCTGCCTGTCCTGCACAATGGCGTCGAAAACAATAAAACAGCTCCCGCACGAGAAGCGGAAAGGCGAGGCCGCCCTCAGCGAATTCGCCGAGTACGTGGAGAGGCAGCAGTCGCTGCGGTACCCCTCCGCTGCTGCTGGTGCGGCCGGTGCGCGATCGGCCGCGGCTGCCAACCCCACGACGAGCGCTGCGGTCGATTCCACCGGCGGTGCTAGTGCGGATGCCGACCACCACGCCGAGCTAGACGACATCCTCGACGCACTCGACCTCTCTGACGCTACCCCCCGAGTGCGTCTGCGTGAGCTCCTGCTGCCGACCGCCACTGCGGAGGCCGAGGCCGAGGCGCACGACAAGCTCGCGGCGCTGCTGGCCGAGAGGATAGCGGCCGACCATGGTGAGTTCGTGTTCGAGATCGGGTACGAGGACAACGGCGATAGCATGCGGCTCTCGCGAGACGAGTGGGACGTCGCCCTCCGCAGGCTGACGGCCGCGGCCAAGGCCGTCCAGTCCGAGTGCCAGCTGCTGCTGACCAAAGGTGTGGGCGGGCCGCTTGAGGCCGAGTCGAGCAACGGGAAGGAGAAGGAGTGCTCCGGCAAAGTGCTCGTCCGACAGGCGCCCGCCACGGTCGAGAACGTCATCGAGACGCGGATCGCCGTGGTCGGCAACGTCGACGCAGGCAAAAGCTCCATGCTGGGCGTCCTCGTCAAGGGCGATCTCGACGACGGCAGGGGCAAGGCCCGTGTGAACCTGTTCCGCCACAAGCACGAGATCGAGACCGGGCGCACCAGCTCCGTCGGCATGGAGATCATGGGCTTCGACACCGCCGGAAACGTGATAACGTCCGACACCGGCCGCAAGCTCTCCTGGGAGGAGATCGGCAAGCGCAGCGCGAAAGTCATCACGTTCACCGACCTGGCGGGCCACGAGCGCTACCTGCGCACCACCGTGTTCGGCCTCCTGTCCAGCAGCCCGAACTACTGCCTCCTCATGGTGGCGGCCAACAACGGGCTGATCGGCATGAGTAAAGAACACCTGGGCATCGCCCTGGCGCTCAACGTGCCCGTCCTCGTGGTCGTGACCAAGATCGACATCTGCCCGCCTAACATCCTGGAGCAGACCATTACGCAGATCACCCGGATCCTCAAGTCGCCCGGCGCCCGCAAGGTTCCCGTGTTCATCAAGAACCGCGAGCAGTGCATCAACACGGCCACGCAGCTCGTCAGCCAGCGCATCTGCCCCATCTTCCAGGTCTCCAACGTGACGGGCGAGAACCTGGACTTGGTCCGGACGTTCCTGAACATCCTGCCGCACTACGGCCGGTACGACTCCGAGGCCCGCTTCGAGTTCCACGTCAACGACACCTTCTCCGTGCCCTTCGTGGGCACCGTCGTCAGCGGCATCGTCAAGTCGGGAGTCGTGCACGCGGGGGACAGCGTCCTCATCGGCCCGGACTCGCTGGGCAATTTCACGCAGACCAGCGTCCGGTCGATCGAGAGGAAACGCATAGGCGTGCCCGCGGCGTCGGCGGGCCAGTCTGCATCTTTTGCCCTTAAAAAAGTGAAGCGGAAAGAGGTCCGGAAGGGCATGGTTGTCCTGCCCAAAATCGAGGGCGAGGCTCCGCCTAAGGTGTATCGCGAGTTCGTCGCTGAAGGTTAGTTATTTGCCCAACTCTTCCTCCTCCTCGTCACCATCATAATCCCTGTACCTACCGTAGGTAAGTAGACATCATAAGCTAACAAACACCCTCACTCTCTAGTCCTGATCCTCTCGCACGCCACCACAATAAAGACTAAGTATCAGGCGATGCTGCACGTCGGGCCCGTCTCTCAGACCTGCGCCATCATCGACGTCGACCGGCCCTTCATTCGCACGGGCGACCGAGCCCTGGTCGCGTTTCGCTTCGTCCAGCGGCCCGAGTACCTCGCGCCCGGCGACCGGCTGCTCTTCCGCGAGGGCCGCACCAAAGGCCTCGGCATCGTGAAGAGCGTCGGCTACGACCCCAGCGTGCCGCTGCGGCAGCGCGGGGAGGGTTCGTCCGCCGGCGGCGGCACCGCCGTTGACGAGGTCGGAGCCGGTTCTTCTGCTGCTTCGGTGGCCGGTTCCGGCGCATCTGCGTCGACTGCTGCGCAGGATGTCGCTTCGACTAGTGGTGGAGGGGTACAGGTTGGTGCTTAGGAGTTCGGAGTTTTGTGTCGGCGTACTTGATTTTCTTGATGCCTCTTTTTGGCCTTTTTTATCGGAGTAGGTTTGTTTCTGTTCTCGTCGGGCTCTGCTTCCACTGTGTGGCCTTGGCAGGTTTGCTTGTCCTGATTCGCCTCGTCTATCTTCCTTTGCATATATGTGTTTAATGATTACATGAATTCTTTTTCCTTTCTGCTACTATCTATCGCCATCGTAACGTCTTTTCGGCTAGTAGGAAGTCGAAGTGCGCTTAGATTTTTGTAACAGGGAGGGTATGTCAGGTATGGTATATAAGGCCCCCCCTCTGAGGGTTTTGTCTCACGTCTCATACCAGGCGCTCAACCTACTAGCGTCCGAATGTGAAAAAGATAGATATTTTGTATCTCTGTGATTTGCCTCCAATCACGAAACAACACCTCAATGTGATATCGCAGTTTCTAGCCTCTGGCAAAAGCGAATATCATATCCCAATCCTTCACAACAAAGCCAGCTTCCTTTTCCAGTTCCTAAAAAAAAAGAAATTCACTGATGCGAGCTCTAGTTAGTTGGCTAAGCAGTCGGTCATTCACTAGGGCGGCGTCTCCCCCCTGTCGTCCGTTCGACTTCCTAGCCAGCGAGCTTTTTAGCATGTATCTTTTTGGCAGGATTGGTGCTATTCGATAGTAGATCGGTCATGTGTTCGGCCACCACGCCGCTCAATGGGTCACTGAAAGGAAAGGAGGTGTTTGGCTTGCTTTCCCATAACGTCAGCCAATTATGTTGGTCCGGATACCTCATAAGCTGTTGTTGCAGAGCACGAAGCTACTGCGACATGTGCGTATTAGGCCCCGTGCACCGATCTACCTCTGGAACGAACCCCTTGACCCCCTTATTTCTATCCGTCCATCATCCACTTTGAACTCCGGCCGACCGACACCTCGCTTCCATCAATATCGCTTCCATGACCAGTAGTAGAACAATGGAGTATTTACCTCCTTCTATAAACCAGTTTTCATCCGTGACTTCACCCGCCTGCTTACGAGAAAAGCCGCTGACGTTTGGTATGCCAAAAAGAAGAAGAGGGAAAGAGAAAAGAAATGGGCGCGCAGAGAGGGGCTCCCAAAAGAGGACTCCCAAAAGAAGGGGGGATTAAGAGGAGATAAATAGGAGAAGAGGAAAAGAAGCAAGAAGAGAAGGAGGACTAGAGCCTTTCCCATGTGCTAGAGCCGGCTTTAAGTAGGACGGAGTAAGAAGGAAGAAGGAACATCACTTCTTCGTCGAGGTGGCCCTCTCTTCTTCGGGGTGACCTTCCTCATCGCCGTGCCCTTTTCGCAACGGCCTTCTTCTTCTCGGCCGGGCCAGCCTTCTTCTGAGCCGGAGCTGGAATCGGAGCCGGAATCGGAGCAGGAGTCGCAGCGGGAGCGGGAGCCTCTACCGCAGCGGGAGCCTCCGCCGGAGCGAAACCGTTGGCTGCCACGTCGATCTCGCTGACGCCGGACCTGGCGCTGACCGCGTCCCAGTACGCCTCGACCTCGAGTCGGGCGATGTCGTAGACCTTCTCTCCGCTTTCCCAGGTGGTCATCTCCTTCTCGGTCGAGTATCCCTCCCACTGCACGAGGTAGTTGAACTTCTCAGTCTCGGCCCGCTCTCCCCCCTCGTGAGCTTGAGCAGTGGGGTTGTTGTTGTCGCGCCTTCTCTCGAACTTCTTCTTCTTCTTCTTAGGGGCCGAGAACGGCGGTGGACGATGGTCCAGGATGGAGAACACGCGGTTGTAGCCTTTATCGACCGCCATGCGTCCGCCGGGGAGGCTCGCCCAGTACGCGTACACGGTGTAGGGGGCCTGGGCCTGGATGACGCGCTCCGGCTCCCAGGTCGGGCCGGCGGCGGCCCAGACGACCCTGAGGTCGAAGGCGTGCTCGATGTCGTGGGAGGATGGGCGGTGGCCGTCGATGCGGAGGATGCTGAAGTGCCTGTCGGAGAGCTCGTAGCCGACGATCACGCGGCAGGCGTCGTTCTCTCGGTTCGTGATGACTGCGGCCGGGGAGTCGCTGTCGGCGCTGCCTTCACGCTCCTGGACCGTCTCCTCCTCCTCTTGGTCTTGGTCTTGAATAGGGCGGGCAGAGCTCTTGTCTTGCTGGGCAGGGGTCCCATCGTCCTCGTCATCCTCCTCTCCCTGGCCACCCTCGCGGGCGACAGCGTCTTGGCCGGCGCTGGGATTGGCTGGAGATGACAGCTCTGGGCTCTGGGCTCGGTAGCTGCTCGGAATGGCAGCATCACCATCGTCGTCATCGTCGGTCAGCTGAGAGGCGGCATCATCCTCCTGCTGCGACACAGCTGGTCGGAAGGCCTGCACGGTTGGCGAGTTCTCGGCCGAGTCAGGGACCTCGGTCCCTGTAATGATACAGAGAGAGCCAACAGTTAGTGACGGTTCTCACACATAGGGAGGTGCCTAGGTAGAGAGGGAGACGGCCATGCCTCCGTTTGACTTACTGTTCGCAGCCCGGCGCCTCTGTGAATGACTGGGCAGCAGGGGGGGCGGCGTCAACGACTCTCGCTGGGGGCGGGAGCCAAGTCTTTGCCTCTTGAGGAGAGGGCTTCGGACGAGGTCTACTTTGTCCGTCTCCGCCTCCGCCGGTCTCTTCGGCGGCGGTGAACCGAGACTTACCAGGCCGCTAGAGAGGCGGCGGAGAAGGCCGCGTCCAAACAGGCTCATACCGCCGGCCGTTTGGGAGAGGTCAGATGAAGGACTGCGGGGCCGCTGTGCTCTAGACATGTTGAACAAACCAGGCGGAAATGCGAATACGGTTAGAAATTGGTCGTAAAAGTCGGGCAAAACACTGAGGATAGGAAGTTCACGGCGCTTTGTCTGAGAGAGGGGAAGAGAGAGAAAAAAAAAAAGTCTGGGGCAAGGCTATAAATGGAGAGGGCAAACGGGGGCGTTTGCTTTCAGATGCTATTGAGAGCTCACTTACAATACTACACTCTGTTATTTGCTTCCAGATTCTATTAGGAGCTCACGTACAATAGCACCATCAATCTAAAGCTCCATTAGAAGGCTAGCTGTATTGAGGGCCTGTAGAAATACAGTAAGTAATGCAATAGACGCGACCACTTATGAAGTATCAAGTATCAAACTAACGGACCGTAGATAATTCGGACGACTAGACGACTATTGGGATTCTAAAAAGATCGGAAGCCTCTTTTGGACCGAAGGAGTCCCTGCAAACGAAAACGAGAGGATGTGTTTGGGTATAAGATTGATTGCCTTGCTGTCTCGCGTTGTCGCGTTTGTCCGCTAGACTGGGACTGGACAGGGGTTTAAGTGCGGGTAGGGGATCCTTTGTTAGGGGGCACGTGATGCTGAACCAACGCCTTCTTCTCGCATTCCCTTCTATCTCGCAGATTTACGGCCCTTGTGTCCGCTTGGTTCCCGTGGCAAACGAACGCACTTGTGTTACCTCAAGCATTTCTTTCCCTCTAGGTATCCTCTCTCGCGGAATTCTCGTTGGCGTGGTCCGATGTTAGTTTAGGTTTGGTGAGTGCATGGGAACCGGAGCGGAGGGCGGGGTAGGTGGGGCAGCTAGTCTTATAATGCTTGTGAGTGCCCTCGACCAACACCTCCCATTCGATGGGCTTCGTGGTCTAGTGGTACGATTCCTGTTTTGGGAACATTTCTCAAAATTACAGGAGGTCCCGGGTTCGAGCCCCGGCGAAGCCCCTCTTTTTTTGCTGATTTTTCTGTGTTTTTGGTAACCTACCCCCTTTCTCTCATTTTCTTCCTCTCGAATCAAACGAAACGGCCGCTCCTCTTCCTTCTATTATACCGAATTCTCCTCCGATAGCAGACTTTGTGCCGATAAGATTTGGCTTATCAGCCTTCAGCGGCTTGGAGTATGTTCAAACAGACGCCAATCCGGACAGTTAGGCAGGCAATCATCATCGGCGCTGGCCTCCCGTTTGCCTGCCATTTCTTTCTTTTTCTTTCTTGCAGCCATCATTGAGACTTGTCAAGGAAGGCACCCGGAACAAAGGCGGCCTTCGTCTCGCGGGCTCGATGCAGTACCTTCATCATATTTCCGGTGCCTTCTGCCTGATACGGCCAGTTCGGTCGTCAGATCTGGGCAGGCTTCTACATGGGAAGTCGTGTATCGGATGAACCCCCGATGGACACCCAGCGGAAGCTGCTATATGTACCGGGTCTCCCTTGATAGGTTGCCCTCAGTGTTGATCCGAGCCACCCATATGCGCAATCCGGGGGCGCCGAACCGTGGGGTTTCTGGCAGCGTCAGTGCAAACCATCCCATCTCATCAGACGGGGCCGCCCCTACAAGCAGTAGATGTTCCATCTTTGATCTCCTCCTCTTAGAGCATCGGAGGCACAGTTCAAACTCGGGGCGGCACCGGAAGTTATGCCGAAACCTTGCGCCCGCCGTATTGAATCCGGTTGGCCGCTGGAAATCTGCGAGGTGTTGCTATATAAATAATACTCGCCTACGAGAAAGAAGAGCGGAGGCAGATATTCTCTTCCGTCCTCACAGACTGTCTGCCCTCTGATATCGTTATGTGATCCAAACCCGCAGTGAAATCTCGTAGCTTTCCATACCTCTAGGTACTAAAAATACCGACCTCCATATAGACACGCCATAGTATTGCCCAAGAAGGCACATCCTATTTTCCACCATGGACACAACCGGATACAAGTCAAGCAACAACTACATCGGCCTGAACAACCAGCACCTAGCCAACAAGCTAGCCGAGCGAACCATCGACAACGCCGTGCCCTACCTCCGCAAAGTCCTAGACTCCCTCCCTCCCAACTTCACCCTGCTAGACATCGGCTGCGGGCCCGCCAGCATCACGATCAACATCGCCCAGGACTACCCGCAGTGCACGATCCTCGCACTCGACGAGCCCGGCGCGCTCGCGGTCGCAAAGAAGAACATCGAGGCCGCCGGCGGCGTCCCCAACATCCACCTCGCGGCCGGCGACGCGCTAGACATCCAGGCCGTGGCGTCGTCCAAGTCGGGGGGAGGCTTCTTCGAGGCCGTGCGCGGCCGGTGCGACGTCGCGCACACGCACCAGGTGCACATGCACGTGCAGGACGCGCCCCGCCTCATGCGCGAGCTGCGCGCCGCCGTGAAGCCCAAGGGCGGCATCGTCTGCTGCCGCGAGGCCGACATGGGCCTCATGGCCATGTACCCGGATATGATGGACCAGGTCGAGGCGTCGGCGGCGGCGCGCCTCAACGCGCTGGTCCCGCGCGTGTTGACCAAGCGCGGCCAGGACCCCTACGTGGGCCGCAAGCTGGTGTCGCACGCGCTCAGGGCCGGGTTCAGGCGCGAGGATGTCGAGGCCAGCGTCGGCGTGTGGCTGTACTCGACGCCCGAGGAGCGCGTGTCGCTAGCGCAGCTGTTCGACTCGACGCTTAAGACCCCCGAGGCGGCGGAGACGACTGGGGAGTTCATGAAGGAACTGGGTGAGGACTTCGACGAGGCGGATTTGGAGAAGGCGGGCAAGGCGTGGGATGAGTGGGTCGCTGCTGAGGATGGATGGTGTTGCTTGCTTAGTGGGCAGGTGGTCTGCCGCCGGAACGACTGAGGGCGAGCGGGCAATAACGATATGTGCTAGTTGATTTAACAACAGACTGAACTAACAGGCAGCGTCAGGGCGACTGACGAGGTCTCGGCGGGACACTATGCTCTTAGCTTGAGAGACTGTGAGACGCAAGCCCCCGTGCTGACCAAAATTGACGGCGGTCAAGGGAGCCACCAAAACTCCGTGGGGTGCACGCCGTACTGTGAACGAAAGACACAAGAACAGACCACCTAGCAGATTATGGAGTGTTCAGGGCTTCAGAGTGAGAGCCTGGAAGGAAGTAGAATAGCAGAACTGACTTTCCGTTGATACTAGTACTTCTATACAAATAGTTCCAATTTGAAGTTCCTCTCGTATGAAGTTAAGAAACCGCCCTAGAGCCTTCACAGTATGTACTTCTAAGAATGTTATGTCCTCACTAGACCCCAACCAAGCCCAAGCCTAAACCCATAGGAGAAATCGAAGAAGAAAATGGGACAAATTCAGAAAGTAGATGTACACTAGCCAGTCATCCACATTTATCCAACCTCACTTGTTGGAGGCAGCCATCAACTTCCCGATGACCGTAGTGACGTTAGCAGGCGTAAGGAGCTCCTCCGACCTCCTCCAGCCCTTCTCATACGGGAGTCGTTCCTCCTCTGAGAGCGAGCAGACGATGGAGTTAGCAATCCCATCATTGCGGAGACTCCGGCCTTCAAGAGCCCTCGTGTAGAGTACTAATATGCGTGGGTGGATATCAAGATGATTAGGGGGAAAAAAACTCACCAAACACAGTCCTCACCCAAGCCGTCGGCGCATTCCCATCCGTCCCGACCCCGAAAATAAGCAGGTAAAGCGACGTCTCCGCGATGCTCGCGTTGTTCCCCGCCTCCGTCAGGTTGAACAGCGGGTTCTGCCTCGCGGCGGTCGCGATGCGGCCCTCGCGCGCCCTCGCGGCGATCTCCAGCGAGATGGTCGGCTCGGTGAAGTACGCGGCCACGCCGTTCCAGGCCGTGGAGTTGAACTTCGTGGCGTCCCCCCGGCCGTCCTCGAAGTCCGCGCGGGACAGGGAGCCGTCGTGCTCGAACACGCCGTGCTTGCTCAGGTCGGACAGGTGGAACGTGTCGTTCTTGCCCGTGGTCGAGAGGGAGAGCGCGGTGTCGGTGAAGAGGTTCGTGGCGTCCGTGCCGAAGTTGAGCGCCTTCGAGAAGCCCTTGAGGAGCTCGGTGCGCGAGATGTCGAGGCCGGAGCGGCGGAGGAAGCCGTGGTTTGCGAGGGCGTTTACGACGGGGCAGGGGGAGCGGCCTGGTGTGGTGATTTACATTAGGAATGCGGCGTGGTAAATAAGTGTTCTGGGTGGTAGTGGTGTGGGGGAGTGCCAGAAAGAATTACTGGCTGGGTCTTGATACATGAGTAGGTGAACAACTTACGATCTGATGGGCGAGGGGGTTTGTAGATGTTCTTTTCTCCTGAGCAGCTGTCCTTGTATCCGGTGACGGAGGCGGCAAGCACCAGGCACCACAACAAGACTGCCTTGTTGAGCATTGTGAAGCTGAGACGTCCGAGCGGGTGAGAACTGAGAAGTGTTTGCTGCTATATAAGCAGAGTCGAACAGCAGACGTCGAGTGAGAGAAGGGCCGAGAGACAAAGCGAGAGTAGGTCAGGGGGGCTGTTAGATAGGCGGGTGTTATATTGTAGATCACATACGTGCTTGACAGCTAGCAATATTGAGTGAGGGACTCCTCGGTTATATATCGCCAGTTCTTCGTCCATGACGGGCTTGCAGCATGTCCCCAGTGATTGGGCCTCCCCGAACATCTCGTATATGGATGTGGAACATTCCTAAGGAGTTCTGCCTGCCTCCCTGCAATCTCAACTGTCAAGGGGTTATTGTTGGTATGAAGCAGGTGGCGAGGGTCGAGGCCTGCGGCGAACAGGGTACAAGCCGACGGGCCGTTGCCATAACTTTACGACGGCTGCAGTCAAGCCGGGATGAGGCTCCGCAATGATGATGAATATCTCCTTCCTCATAGGCGGGAGCTTGACTGCAGAGCTATTTGACATCAATACTAAAAAGCTAAATCCGGGCAGGTTATACCGAGAGCACAAAGGAAACTGGGGCTGAACCAGAGACATGAAGTCGGGATTCGGAGATGAGCGGATCTGGCATGTGAGCCCTGGTAGGTAGGCAGCCTGCAAAGGAATATCTTTCCTGGTTCACAGCCCCAGAGTCGCACAGGGGGGGATGCGCACACAGGTGCGCAACGATGACTTGTCACAAAAATACGACAGCTAGTGATGCGCACGTGAGTGCACTTAATCTTAGATCTCCTCATACAGGGACAACAGGGTCTCGGCCTGGGTCCTATCTATCTTGCCCATTTACGAATGGGAATTGGCTGAGTGGTCGAGGCCGTCCATCTTTATTCGCTTCTGAACTTGATTCCACATGCGGGTGGCGCCTTTTTCAGCCCTCGAGGCGCTAAGTGCCTGTGGTGCCTTGTTGTGGCATTCAGCTCTCGAGGCGAGCTTGATCACGTAAGATACTAGATTCGGTGGTATCTTGATATCTCAACATAGAGACCTGCGTCATCCGGGTGCCGGGCTCGTTTCAAATAAATTGTGGCGTGGAACTCTTCAACGAGACATCAAACTGTGGCTCAGTTGTGTATTTGCCAACTACCACATAGGCAAGTATAGACGCCTCCCTCCATGGCGAGGACATCCGAGAATTGTGCATTGGGCCCTCCAGCACAGTCAAGACATTGACGGCTTAAGCCACTGGTCGTATTATTGACGGGGAATAATGCCATCCTATCTCAGATTCAAGTCGCAGGAACATTCGCGGAGTAGCTGGTCGGTCAGCCCTGGGGACTATAGGACCCGGTCCGGGAGGACGGAGCAGACTGTGCAGGACGTCCTACAGAGGAGTGCCGGCATCCTCGTATATTGTGCGTTAGAATAAGGTCAGATGACCGGACAGAGAACGGGGGAGGCGTTCTCTTCCCAGACCTTTGTTTGAAGAAATTGTATCGTCTTGCAGAAGACTGGCAAAGCTTGGTATCAATCAGAGCTGGTTGGTCGAACGTCACAGGCTAACTGACCCTCACAAAGCCGGTGGAGGGAGAATGTTGCAGCAGTCTAGCAGATGTTTGCCTGAGCCTAACCCCGTCGATTAGGTAGAGAGAAACTGTTGCCTTCTTCCCTAAAACCAATAATGATCAGGGCCGGCTTTTTTTTATTAGACCAAAAACGATAACGCTGAGCCCACTTTGGCAAAAGCCAGGCAACGACGGCCTTCCGTCCAAAATCCCCATGACGCGAGTGGAGAGAGAAAGAGAAGGTGAGGAGATGGAATCATGCTGGGACAGGCTCCGATGGCGAGATGAGCACGACACTATCCCCTAGAGAGTGGTCGATCAATGTTAGTATTTGGTCCTCGGGCCGACCGTCTGACACCGATGAGTAGAGAGCGCACTGCGGTGTGCTGCGGGCAGACTATTCTGACGGGAGCAAACGTACCTCTCACAAACAGCATCTCGAGTTTCCTCGACACAGTCTGGGGGAAAGGAATGTGGTTTCGAAGGTCAGCAAGCGTTTTCATGGTTTCAAGAAGCCATCTTTCATCGCTCAGTCGGACTACATATCTGGGACGCGCAGGAGGGAGGGATGAAAGAGACGACAATACCTTAAGCTCGGCACCGCCTGACTCATCCTCCTCATCCTGGACGTAGTGTGTCTCCTCGACGTCGCCAAGGACGAGGTTGCAGTGTGAGTCGTACGCCTAGATGAGCGGTAGATGAGCAGGACATTAGCACTCAGCGACTACATCACGTCCTGAAACTCAAGCACCTGCCTGCCGTCGATCTCTGAGAGAAAGGGAGAGACAGAGCAAATGAAAACGTGATCGAAACGTACGTGTAATCTGCCCTTGAGTTCCCGGTCGCCGCGCAGCTTGATAAACACGACCTCGTCCAGCAGCAGTCTCACCAGCCCAAACGGCTCATTAGCCTGCCCCTCTGCCGAGTCTGCCATTTCCACAGCGCACAAAAAAAGCGATGAAGACTCTCCGGGTCGGCGATTGAGAAGACGCCCTCAGGTGTACAGTCTTATGACTTCTTCGTCGAGGCGCTCGTCGTGGTGTTGTATAGAGAGACAAGCGGCGTTAACAACAAATGTTGTCCGTTGTTGGCAGGAGCGTGATGACCAGGTGTGCGAAATATTTCAGGCAGACTTGGTGCCAGCTGCGGCCAGGTGTCTCACGAGCCGAGCTGAGGACCCACAACCACCACACCCCAGCGTGCGGGGAACCCTGTAAACTCCTGGACGCGGCAATAACCGCAGCCACCACCAGCCAGACAACTTTGGACGACAGCTTGGACACTTCTCCAATTCCGTTTGAATATTTTTTTCTCTCTTCTTGTTCCTGCATCCGATCGTGATGTCCTCCAAACGCGATGTGAGAGGTTGACGAGACGGTGATCCCATCGCGATTGAGCTCTTTAACCCCTGTTCCCTCCCTCCCCTCGCCCCATTGCTCCATATCATGGTTGCCCCTGCGTCAGACTACCGAGATGTTTGCGGCTTTTTCTACGGTGGAGATCTTTGGGCCCCGAGCTCTTCAGCTCCCTCCCCGAGGCACACGCTCGTCTATCCTGAGGCACCGCCTCCGAGGCCATCGTCTACATCCTCAATCACACCCTGTGGCGGATACGCGATTGAATAGTCGGCCTCTCTCTCAGCACGCGCTAGCCGCCGTGTCCAATGCCGACGCCCAATATGTCCCACTCGGACAGCTTCTCGCCCCAAGTGCGGTCCCGCCCAGTCTCGACCAACAAGCTGCCTTCGTCCAAAATATCCTCGCGCAGCCTCTGCCAGAACCACCACCACCTCCGCCTGAAATACTACCTCAGTTCGCGCCGCCAGACGCCCCGTCCCCTGACGACATACAAGGCAGGTTTCTCTTCGCTATACAACAAGCAGACGTCGCGGCGCTCTGGGGTCTCCTCGTGCACCTCGTTCCCCCCAACACCGAACGGATCGGCCCCTCTTGGGTGGCGCAACAACGGACCCACAGACGGCGACTGTTCACGCAGGTCGGCAGCCGAACGCCAGAAGCCGTTGCTCTGCGCCAGGTCATCGCCGGGCTTTCGCCGAACACCTTCTCACAGCTGCTCCGGTGTCTCGAGCCGGAAGATGTGCGCCGGGAGCTCGAGGCCGCCGGCTCCGGCTTGGAGTTCCGCATCGACAGCGGAATGGCCAAGGTGACGCCCCTGGGGATGCTGGTCGACGAGTTCGGCGTCCGCAGGCTGTTCGTGGATCTGTTCCGCGTGCTGGCCGAGATGTACGACATCCGCCACCAGGCGGGCCGCCCGATGAGGGTGGGAGACTTCGTCGTCGTGCTGCGCGCTGCGGCCGCCACCTCCAACAAGCACCTGGTCAAGACGATGTGGCACTTCCACGTCAGCGAGACCGGGCATTACAAGCGCCCCGACGTGTGGACTGAGTTCGTCAAGGCCCGTTTCCTCACCGAGCCGGCCTATTGGCAGTACGACCGGGCTCGCGTCCGCCTGCGGCCTCTGCACAGGGCCAACAGGGACAACGACGGCGGTATGACCGCGTTGCAATATCATCGGCTCACCCGAATGCAGCATAACAAGGACATTGGCCGTGTGGATAGGTTCGGGTTTAGCCCTCCCCAGCCCTCCATGGGTGGAACCGCAATGAACGAGATGACGACGTTAGGGGACCAGCTCTCTTCGGACCGAAGCCCAGTCCCAGCTATTCTGGCGGCTATGATGCGGCGGGGCGAAGTCCTGGACGAGCAAATGCGGTGCTCGTTTATGATCGCCAGTTCGCGCGCTGGCGCGCTGAACGTCTGTAACTCCGCCATGTCGAAATGGGGGCTGAGGGTGCAGCAAAAAGACCCGAACAGCAGCGAGCACACGGTGGAAGTCATGGGCAAGGTCGAGGAGCTCCGGAGGAAGTTCAGCAGGAACCCGGGAGTCCTGATTGCGCCGACGCACCGGCTCCTGGAGACCGTGGTGCACAGCTACTGCGTCATGGCCGAGCTGGGCCTCGCCATCCGGATCGTCGACCAGCTCTCGCGCCTGTACGACATCCCAATCAAGGACTCGTTGTGGTTCGACCTGCTCGAGTGGACCAACCTGCTGGCCAGCCCGCCCGTGCGCACCGAGTGGGCGACGGCGGACCGGCCCGACAGGGTCCTCGGCGTCGAGGCCGTCCAGCAGGTGTGGGACCTGATGCTCGCGAGCGGCGTCCGCCCCGGCCTGGCGCAGTACCTCATCATGGCCAAGCACCTCATCCGCCGCCGGGACCACGCGGGCGCGCTGGGCATGATGGAGGAGATGCGCGCGATCCACGAGCGCCGCATGCGCGAGTACGAGGCCGCCGTGCTGGAGCTCGCGGAGGCCAGCGCGGCGAGGCTGCCCACGGCGCGGGCGCTGCGGCGGTTCCGCGCCGTGGGCGTGCGCAAGTGGGAGTCGTGGTACGCCGTCCAGGCGTGCTGCAGGGCCGTGCTGGACGAGACGCGCGCGTCGAGGAGCATGCGGCGTCGCCACGCGGCCACGCTCGTCCCGCACCTCGTGAGCCGCTTCGACCGCTTCTTGCCCCGCGTCGTCAGGTACCGCGTTGCCACGGGGGACGTGGAGCTCAGGATGGACGTCACCGGCGTCCGCCGGTATGCGCTGCGAAGCAAGAAGGTGCGGCACCCGGCGGACACGCGCGGCTGGCTCAGGAGGAGGACCTTGCGGAGGCTGCTGGAGAGGGACGGCGCTGGCGCCGGCGCTTCGGGGGAGGAGGGAGCGGTGGCGGCGGAGCTTGTCCGGTGGACTCCCCTGCGGATCAACCGGCCGTCGGTGACGATGTCGGTCTTCCCTCGTGTTAGCTCGCTGTACCGCTTGCAAACTGGGCAGACTGGCTGGGTCGCGAGGGCCTGGAGGGACGTGGAGTTTGGCTGATACCGGTTGTGATAACTTGGATTTTGTGCCTTGGCAAGGTCCCTCTGGACGGATACCAGTTCTGCCATGTAGATGCTCTGCATATGTGAGTCGCCATTTCTTGCTGGATATTAGGCCCTTTATAGAGCATAGATCTATACAACTTCGTATCTTTCATTTGAACCATGGCCTCTACGATCTTGACGATAGTGATTGGTTTGTACTACTGTGAAGATCTATTCAACTTACAACAGTCTACCTAAATATCTGGATGTCAATCGGTTGTCCCACGGGCATCAGAATATCTCCAGCCAGTTTCCTGAAAACAGAAGCCTCGCTCCTATTCCTCGCTACAAATAGCGCTTCCCTCTTTCTATAACTAGCCCTTCGCTGAAGCTTGACGCAATCTTGACGTTCCGAATAGGTTTTATCATGCATTGCTTCAAACAAATAATGCCGGGTATATCCTGCACGCACATACGCAAACGAAGAACACCAGTCTCCTCCACGTCTCCAACGAGAGGGCAGGAACGGGAGAGCCTTGCTGTCTCCTGCCCGTTACCTTATTTCTTCTCTCTTTCTCTCTCCCTCCCTCTCCGGCCAGCCTGGCTCTCTATCCTATGCTATACCCCCTATCTCTCAAGAAGATCAGGATGCCCCCTTAACGTTCTCCAACCTCAAGTCGTTCACAACCATGTACCGGCTCAGCGCGATCCACCCGTACCGGAACCACACCATCTGGCTCTTATGCGCCTCGGTCATGGCCTTCCACGCCGTACGCACTCCGCCGCCGCCACTTTCGCTGCTTCCGATCCCGCTAACAAACACTAACCTTTCGGGGTGCTGTTCTTCGTCACCATCCCCACTCCCGCTTCCGCCACCAAAGATCAGCTCACCCACCGTAGTGGCTATCGCGTCGACCACGAAGCCGTACTTCCGCGGCAGGGACACGGTGGAGAGGCTGTACAGGTCGACGGGCGAAGTGGACGCGAGGGAGGCGGCGAAGGCGCGCGCGCCGTAGTAGAGGGAGATGTGGTTCGGGTGCGAGGACACGCCGTGCGCGTCGAAGGTCACGAGCGCGTCGATGGTGGCGCGTCCTGCTCCTCCTCCGGCGGCTCCTCCCGCTCCCGCTCCCGACGCGGCCTTGGAGGAGGGGGAGGAGAAGGGCGAGGGTGGGGGGACGAAAGCTGATGTGAGGAGGTCGGATATCGCCTCAGTGGACCAGGCTGTGGTCATGGAGTCGGGGAAGTCGCTAAGACGAGGGGAAAGATTGCTTTAGTTCCCGATCCAGGGAGACGGACGAATGGACGAGGGGCACTACAGGAAGGAGGAACCTACGGAGAGTCGAGTACGAAGACGTCGTCTTCTTGTCGTAAACCGAGGAGCATGCCACTCTTAACGAGTTCCTTTTTGCGCGTCTCGCCTAGACCTTCTGCATCGCCTGTTCCATTATTTCCCTCACGTGTTAGCTTAGATCCCGAAGCTGATAAGATCGATACACAGCCACAAAGTCGCATCCCAGCTGCTCTGCGGCTTGACGGCTCCTCTCTAGGCACCGTGCACAACGACAGAGGGTATATAGAGAGAAGTGGCGCTAACCGCTGCTGAGACACAGTATCTTGACGTGGTTCCCCGTCTCGGGCCTCGTGAGAGCTAGCACTGTGGGGGCGAAGAACATGGCCTCGTCGTCCGGATGCGCGATCAGCAGGCATATTCGCTTGTTCCGCAGGATCGGGAAGCGCGTCGCCACGGTGGAAGCTAGGTACAAGTACAGCGCCGGCACGAGGACGACGACGAGGCCCGCGACTAGGAGCAGTGACGACATCGTTCGGCAGGACGACGACGGTAGTTGGAGTAGCAACAGCTGGGCGGGCGATTCAGGGTATTCGGTATAGCTGGGCCGGATAGGGGCTATAATCTGCTGAGGCTAAGTGCTGCACCCGTACGGGAGCGTTGGACGAGCGGGACGGCACGCAACGCGGGCTCGCTCTCGTACGGGCGGTCGGCGGCTGAATAGTCTGGTGAGTTTCTATGTTCGGGAGTGAGAGACGAATGGTCGAGGTGTTCTGGTTGGTTGGGTTCTGTTCCAATCCCGCGCGCCCGATGGTGGGGAGAGGGGCAAATGGCTACCGGCCAGTGGCTTATGCATGTAGGGTTACTGAGAACACGGCTGATGGCCTCTCACTGCAAGCTGATGAGAAGAAACAACCCAGTTATGCAAAAAAAAGAAGGGGAGAGAAAACGGGCAACAGATCGCGATGCGCTAGTTTCCCGGAATAGGAGAGAACGCGCATAACAACACACATCCCCCACCTACCACCCAACATCTTGTTCGTCCCCGTGACCGGCCTTCGTTAATGCCACCTTGCGATTTTGATGAGAAGAAACCCCTGGTGGATCTGCGATGCCGTTTGGAAACGATGGAAATTTGACAACCATTAGGTGCGCTACTCCACTAACCACATTAGGTCCGGGGACCGCTGTGTTCATCAATCTTGCGCCAAGCTCAGCCCCTCCAGCGGGCATGTCCATTGGCGAATCAGAAGGGCTTCAGGGGGGATAAGCTCCAGCGATTCCCAACTGAGAGCCCAACCAAGGGACAGCCTGTATTCCAAGCTGACGATTTCGGATGACTTCTTCAAGCCGACCCGAGCAAAGCAGCAACACCTGATCCCCCCCGATGACGCACTACCGCGCCGACAGACAGCTATTGAGACCAAGCCGACGAAACACACTACTAGACAGACAGCCGCAAACCGCATAGAAAGATGGCCCCGCGCAAACGAAAAGAAGAAAACACCAAGATCAAGCTCAAGCAGCCCGATCGTTCCGGCCCTACCGAGAAGACGCTGCTCGAGCTAGCCCAGGAACGAGAGCTCTTCGCCCAGGCCGACGAGAGGCAGCAGAAGCTCAACAAGCAGAAGAAGTCAGGCGGCGACGCTACTACCAACGCTGAAGATGACGACGACGACAACGACGATGAAGTCCTTTCGCCTACCGGGGAGCGGATCATGGAGACGCTCCTGTGGACCACCAGCATAGCGATGCTTCACGTCACCCTCGACGTGCTGGTGCAGAACCAGTTCGCGATGGAGATCGTCTACTTAGATATAGCCAAGCGCGCCGGA
Organism: Ophioceras dolichostomum; assembly: GCA_003049485.1. NCBI lineage: Eukaryota > Fungi > Ascomycota > Sordariomycetes > Magnaporthales > Ophioceraceae > Ophioceras > Ophioceras dolichostomum. The sequence goes on from PYST01000105.1 coordinate 68,215, forward strand.
CAAGCCTTCCTAGGTACCTACGCTCTCCGCTCCCTCGCCTCCCTTTCTCTTCTTCTGGCGCCGCCCTGAAAGGCTCCGTGACGCACACAACCCAGGTTAGTCGACGAAATGCTGATCACCTCCTACGCTATGTGATACCCACAGTCTTCGCCTTCCTCTTCTACAACCTCCACCCTCACTCCTCCTCCCCTCGACTCCTCCCCGGCCTCCCGCTGCGCCACCAGCCCGCCCTGCGACAGGCCATCTTCTTCGCCACCAGCGTCTCCGCGAGCTGCTACCTCATCTACATCACGAACGAGCACGGATACCTGGCCGTCATGAAGCGGGCGCCGCCGATCGGCTGTCTGTGGGTGTGGTCCGTCATCGAGCTGAACCTGACCCTCTCGGTGTTAGAATTGGTGCTGGCGTATGCGTTTTTGAGGTACGGGGGCTACAGCATTAAATAGAGGCTATGTTTTGCTTGGTTGTTGGGCAGGTAGCTGCAGCTTCCTTAGGTTACAATGGTGTGGTGATGGCCGTGCCGGTTGTTTGGGGATTCTATGGGAGACTGTACTGGCGACGATGAATGCCACGTTGGGTCCCGATCAGCGTCTGCACTGGCGGAGGCGTCGGCACTGCTGACCCTCCGCGTGTGCATTATGCGGGACACCAAGCCCTCAAGACGCCTGATCTCGGCCTGCTGGGTGATGATCATGTCCTCGAGTCGCTGTATGCCCTCCGCGCCCTTCGTCTCCCGCCGGTTGGCCCGACGCTCGAGATCTCGGATACGACTGGAACGGATTATTATCAGTCACATGAATTAGGGAATGGGGGGAGTGGGTGGTGGCGAGCGTACGATGCGACCATGCTCATCTGCGTGAACAAAACCCGGGCAGTCAGGGCGTCTCTCTGCCGGACCAGCTCCAACGCCTTGGTGCGGACAGGCAGCCAAGCCATGGCCACGCTCGTTCTCGTCCAGCTCCAAGCCCAGCGCTTTGGGACGAGCGTCCAGTCTTCCCCTCCTCCTCCTCCTCCCCCAATAGGCCATGTCCGTCGACGGCCACCTTCACCGCCGTCCGAGGAGGTAGCCCTCTCCTCAGTCTCCTTCACCAGCTCCAGCAGTCTCGCCTCGAGTCGGACGAGGTCGTCCATCACGAAGGTGTACATCTGGAACTCGGTCGAGGCGCTGTAGCGCTGCTGCTTCTCCCACCCCCCTTGGCCTCGGCCCAGGCCCGGACCACCACCAGTCGTGGCAGCGGCATCCGCGGCGTCGAGGTCCGCCGCGGCGCGCACCAGCTCGGCCAGCCAGGTCGACTCGGTCTTATACCACGACAGCGACGTCTTAACCTTAAAGTACTCGGCGTCGCTGTTGCGTAGGTACGTGACGCGCACGTAGGCCGCGGCCAGGATCGCGACCACGAAGGTCAGGATCCCCGCGATGTTGGCCGCGATGGAGAGCGGCGAGTCGTTGTCTTCGGATGTGGCGACCATTGCATTTGTTTTGGTGCCGATTCTAATGCAACGATGATTTTTCTCCAATATATTGCCCTTGCTCGGGGCCGGCTCGTCTGACCCTTGATAAACAATCAATTTCCAGGGTGCAGAACGGGCGGGATTAGCTGTGCAGCCCTGCAAGACGCGACTGACTGTCAGCGGGACAAATTCCTCCAGCGCTGGCTGAGCTATTTTCCTCTTTCGGTTAGCGACTTTTGTTTTGGACTAGTTCGTTCATATTCTACTAGGCAGCAGTCATCCTTTGCACAACTTATGGGTGTATTGTCTCTCAGGGCTGGCCACTTTCGCAAGGAAGAATATATGTCGAATTAGCCAGAGCTGTCTCCTTGTGGTCCTTTAGCTACCTCTAGGCTCAATCGGTGTTGCTCATCTCAATAATTGCGCTGCTTCTGCCCCATACCAATCCCTACAAACCTGCCTACCTACAGTACGTGTGGGCAGCGCCTTATCGCTCTCGCCAACCATCAACTCCCTGGTCTGTTTGCTATATCCAGCTGCGCTGCGAGCTTCAAGTCGAGACCTGACAGCTTCTACAAGAACTTTCGCCCACTGACCGACTAGTAGTTGGACGCCGCAGTCGGCGCCGTCCCGGCACGTCGCCCCCTCCTCATGTCGTCTCCGGCGACTCCTGGGTACATCGTCGTTAGGACTGGTCGCAGCCTTTTGCGGGAGGCCGCCATTGTCCGCCAGACAGGTGGAAGTCCGGAGGCTCTTCCCAAGGTGATAGGAAGGGAGTAGATCGGCGTGCTTCCCAATATCGGGCCGCCGAATCGGCAATTTCCCCTCCTTCACCACATTGTCGTCGACGAGCGTCTAGAGCCTCTAGAGCCAGTCGACTCCGCGGGGAGTTCGTCAGCCTGTTTAGCTATCGTCGGTGGACTCGTCGGGAAAGGAGTCGGGAACTTGGTGAGTCGCTACGAGGTTCTTGGTTGGTCTCCAGTCTCTGCCGTCGCCGCGTTAGTCACGCGATCTTCTGTGGGGTTGCCTGGAGGTGTGGCCCTAGCCGGTAATACGGAGGGGGTTCGCCATTTGGAGATGCGGAATTGACGAGGTCTGCCACCGGGAAGAGCCTCGCGCTCCTTCCGGGGAACTCTCTTGGCCGATACAACGGCGGGCGACGGCCCAGCGGCTTGGAAGGAACAGCGGTGGCGGCGTCAGGAGCTGGAAGAACCCGAGGCGGAGGGGATGCGACCAAGGATGATGGGGGCCGACGCCGGCTTCTCGTACTGTCGAGGCTGGCTCAAGAGGTGGGATCCTGTGTCGTGGGGTTGTGAGACCTGCCCTTTACACTATAACCCCTGTATTATTGTCATTTTGTGACTTCGAGCAATGCGTGATGCTAGCCCTGGTTCGATACCTCTGAAGCACTCAATTCCCCATACAAATTATGCAGTAATACAAGTTGCTCAAAGGTCCTACCGGAGATCTCGAAAGGCCTGGAGGGCGATGGAAGCACGAGGACCCGTACAAGCCCGAGTCCGAGACTGAGGACGACACCGACGCCGACTCCAAACCGCAGCCGCTTTTCGGTGGGCGGGAGAGGACGCCACGCAGACGGCTCAAGAGTGAGGAGGAGAGGCGGCTGATCTCGGAGCGGCGGCCGGCACGAGAGAAGGCGCGAGAGGCTTCGCGCCCTCTCCCCCAATTCGTCTTCCAGGTCTCGCAGGAGCGCGATCTCATCCTTTCTAAGAGAGGAGTGCCCGCGTCGCCCTTCCGAATGGCGCAGCCGCCGACACACATGACGATCTCAACATCCACTCCCGGACGTACGGGCTTGTCAAGCGCAAATGGATGGACAGAGCGATATGGCACACCAAGTGGGGAGTACTGCCTGGGATGTCGTGGAATCATGAACGCCCCGTCGAGGAGCTCCTAGACGACGACGACATTCTCGCCGCGAGAACGGGACGCGCAAGTTGTGCATGTACCTCACGCCATTTTCGGAGGCCCGCATTCCGCGCGAATGCCGTGTGCACCTTGCAGTCTTGCCGCCGCCGCTAATTCGGAATCTTTTCGCCCCGAATCAATGCCAGGTTCACCGGAGTGGCCATCGCCAGGTCCTGCCGACGGCCTCGCTGCCATGTATCCGTCGCCGCCAGCCGCGCCGGCGGCTCCGCGGGTGGGTGCAGCAGGTCGACAGCAATGACAACAGGCCGCCGCCGCCGCGGGAGCGGCCCCGCCGCCTCCCGGACCCCGCAACGACGCCAACCCAGTCCCCAGCGCCGGCCGCGCCAGCCCCGCCCCATCGCCACCGCGACGGAGCGGACGCTTGAGGCGGGGAGGAGGAACCGGCGCGATTTCAGAACCGGCCGATGCGAACCCCGAAAATTCTGGGAATCCATCGTCGTCCCGGCGCAACGCGGCGCAGCCGAGGACGGCAGATTCGCCCGGCCCGACAAGAGCGGCGGCGAAGCCCCGTGGTGTAGCCAAGCGGCGAGGCTCGAACAAGAAACGGCGGTAGCAAGGGTCAGGCAGGTATTATTGCCAGGGGAAATAATTCAGGTTCGTGGGCGACGAGAACCGATGGACTAGAAGGGCCTTTCCTGTTTGTTGAAGTCAAGTAGTTATCATCTTACCCTTCCGAGGCGCTTCGGAGGTTTTGTCATTGGAGTCATGTTAAACATTTCAGTTGGTGCTCTTTCGCCCTTGTCTTTCACAGCTTTCTGCCCTCCTCGCTCTTAACAGAGGTTGGCGGCCCACCGCAGAGTAATAGCAGAGAGTACTCCTTGTTTCGTGACTGTTTACAGCCCAGGCTCTTCTCTGTGTGAGTCTACTTCAATGCACGCATGCCCCCAAATTGTTTGTCGGGTGGTGCCGTCGTGGTGTCTGTCTGCCTCCCTTGCGGTTTGTGTGGTGGGCAAACGCGGAGAGGATATTTTCGTGAGAAAACGAGCGAGTGAGTGAGTGAGTGAACACCGAGCAGCCCAGTCATAAGGGGGAAGCGAGAGCCCGTCAACACTATCTTTGCATCATGCCTCGTCATCCCCCTCAGAAGCCTTTAAAGCGAGCCTGCTCCGTCCATAATTGTTTGCTACTCAACCACGCCCCTCAGCAAGCAAGACTAGAAGATAGCGACGTTGTGTTCGCTAAAACGGTCTCCTAGTCGCCAATACCGCTGCAGACGCGATATTCTTTCTACCATGGCTCTAAATGAGGAACCGAACCGCATCATGGGGATCAAGGAACGCTTCTCCCATTCTCTGAGTCTGTGGGAAGACTTCGAAGTCGACGACACCATGTCTGTCAAGACGACCATGTCAACTAAGATAAACGGCCTGCGTCTGTTGGAGGGACAGGGCCCATTGGAGATCACAGAAGAGACTCCACAGATCTTCCCTCCGCCTCCAACTCCCGTTGAGCGGATGATGCCGCCACACGATCGGGGGTTTGGCCACCACTTTCTCGAACAAGAAGAAGAAGAAGAAGAAGAAGAAGCCTTGTTGGCCAGTTAGCTCGGCCGCTGCCGCGGCGAGGACTATGTCCTGGAGCCTAGCAGTCTACTGGACCGTCTGCGAGCGTACCTCCTGGCCAGTGCAAAGATGCCAGCCCCGGCAACACCTGAGACGGATGAGACCACCACCGCCACCACCAGTGGGGGCTTTCGAGTTTGCTACCCCCTCCCGTCGCCAGCTCGTGAGGAGCTGGATCTGGAGTTTGCCCACGACCGGTGTGAAGGTGGTTGTGAGGAGCCGCAGTGCACTGAGATTGGAACCAAGAGCGGCCATTCAGTTACGGCGAACGAGAGCAACGGCTCTTCACCTTCGGCTTCCTACAAAGATTGGGAAGTGGTCTTCCAAATCTCTGGATGGTGCGGGAGTGCGTCCCCTGAAGGTAGGTATGTCAGGGGTGGCGAACTCATGAGCCTGCTTATCCAAAGCCTCTCCTCTGGATCTCCTGAGTTCATGACCTTCTCCTGACTTGAATTTCACAGCTCCGAGCCCGGATCATAAAGCTCCCCCTCTCCTCTAGGGCTACCTGGAAGAATGCCATATGATTGTCAATGCCTGAGGCAAGGAAGGTCGGTGTCTGTTGAGTTTTCATTTCAAGTAAACAAAACTGCTCAGCCTCACTTGCAATCCAACAACAGCTAAGCCAGACCCCCTTAAGTGCTTTCCTTCAACTGGTACCTGGTTTTGCGATGAGCATGTACGTAATGGACGCCGACTCCACGAGAAATCAAGTCACGCATCGACTCTATATTGATTACTTAGACTCTTCATAACATTAGCGAAAACTTTTCTCACATTACTCCTCCAACGCGTTCACCCCAACATCCAGACCCCAGGACCCACATAGCATAGAGCCTGGAAAGGATGGCAAGGTCCCGACGAAGTTTTACCGATTCTCCCGAAACCACGCTGTCGTGCGACTCCTAACCGGGCATATGAGGTGTCACAACCACAACCACGACCACCATCCGCCCAGCCTCTCCTTGGGCCTCCAAAGCAGGCTCAATCTCCGGCCCCCTGCCGTCCAACCATGCTGAGCTCAGGGGAACGGCGGCTATTTCCCTGCTAGAACTGAAACATGAGACTGTACCTCGTTCATGGTCGAGGGGGCCGGGCCGGGACGAAAGAAGCCACCGTGTGATGGACGAAAATAAAAACAGCGTAGATGCCAAGGCAATATGATGTCGTGTGGCTTCAGTTGGTGGGGAGACAGATACCTACCTATTCAGGTGCAGAAGTCGGAACAATTTGTCTCGCATGCTGTCCCTGGCGCACAAAAACTTAGGGGTTGAGATATGACGGATATCTGGCCGCTGGTTGGACGCCTCCCCATGCAGTCCGTACGCAGCACTTAGCCAACCAAGTTCGTATTTCTCGCAACTCCACACACTTGTGCTCGGGTTTCCGCCAAGCTTCCCCTTGCCATCATTGTTATTCTGCGGGCGACGAAACCCGGCTCAGCTATCCACTACACTACCTAAGGTACTGCACAACGCTCCGAGGTTGCTCAGTTACGAGACAACGAAAGCTTGTTTACCGTGCATGAGATCGTCGGCCGAGTGGAGTCTGTTGGGGAAGGAAAGTCTATTGACAGCACACCTCTACCACTGAACGAATCCTTGACGCTTGGCTTGAGTGTACTCTGAACCTTGAGGCCATGGCGTACAAAAGGTTGAGAGAATTCCCACCTCATGATTCTGTAGATAGACGGTCCGGTCAGGACACACTGTTCTTGCTTTTGTGTGTCTCTCTTTTGTGGGTGCCAGAGAGCACACAAACCTCTCACTGCCTCTCCTGGCGACGACAGATACGCTCGTTTCCGCAGGCAGGATGAGATCAACGCTCGCTACCATCTTTTTTTTCTTCCCGGGGCTCTTGGTGAACGTTGCTTCCGCTCACCCGCTCGAGAGCCTGGGAGGCAATGAAACTGTCGCTTCACATTTTTGGCCCAGACAAGCGTTAGTGGTGAAACAGCCCGTTCTACCACCACGGGAAAGTCCAACTGCTGACAGCTTCCCTCCTGTGTGCCATCAGAGGACCGCCGGGAGAGTCGACAAGACCCATAGCCAGGCCTCATGTGGGCGATGTGCCTTATGGTAAGATCATAGCACTTTCTCTATGTAGCTCATCCTCCCGTGGTGACCAGCGGTCACGAATGCCAAGCCAACGAGATCGAGGCTTGCCGCCATGGCACACGGGATATCCACACCCACCCTCATGCTAACAAACCATACTGCAGGCACCCTCATCAGCAAATGCACCGTCCCGGGCACGGTAGCCTTCACATTCGACGACGGGCCAGGCTACTTTACCGACGACCTCATCAAGCTCCTGGCGCGCCACGACGCAAAGGCGACCTTCTTCATCGTCGCGGACCAGTTCGGCCCCCTGTACGAGCAGCCCTGGGCTGCCATCGTGCAACGCGCCCACGCAGCGGGCCACCAGATCGCGCACCACACCTGGAGGCACCCGGACCTGTCGCTGCTCGGCCGCGAGACCCGCGAGAACGAGATCGTGTGGGCCGAGATGGCTTTCCGCGACGTGCTGGGCTTCTTCCCCACGTACCTGCGCCCGCCCTACGGCAGCTGCGACGGCGGGTGCCTCGCGCACCTGGAGGAGCTGGGCTACCACGCCGTGCTATGGGACATCGACACGCGCGACTGGGAGCACGACGACGACATCGAGGTGCCGCTCGACACGTTCATACGAGGCATAGACGAGGACCCGTACTCGTCGCACATCGTGCTGAGCCACGACATCAAGAAGCTGACCGTCGAGGAGCTGGCCGAGCACATGCTGCTCGTCACGCAAGAGCGCGGGCTCCGCCCCGTCACGCTGGGCGAGTGTCTGGCCGATCCGCCGGAGAATTGGTATCGGCAGGTCGGCAATGGGCAGCCGCTCGTCGAAAGCATCGATGAGGTGGAAGGCGATGAAGAAGAAGAGGACGGAGAAGAAGACGGAGAATACGAAGAGGAGGATGAGAATGAGACGGAGACGGAGACGGAGCCGGCGACTGTCAGCAGCACGGCGCAGGGACCGTCACCACCTCCGACACAGGGGCCAACGTTGTCGACGACGACGCCGACTCTGACGCCGACTTCGACCCCTACGCTGACTTCGTCGACGCTGCGGACGACCACCACGACCGTCGCCACGACTACCGCCACCTTGGTCAGGCCGAAGCCTAACGCAGCCCAGTCGTCGAGACGCGTGTAAGGGGCCTCCTCTAGTCGAGTGCTGCCCGCGGCACGGATTCTGGTGAGTCTAAAGCATCCATGGCAGCTCCAGTCTGCGTATTTGTTTTCAAGGGCGATCTCTCTGGTCGAACTGATATGCTCTTGGCTGGTTGCTGATATTTTGCTTCGTTCATTGCCGCCTACAGCGTATCTTCCCCTGAGTCGTGCTGTGCTGGTTGTCGGCGTGCCTTCAGTGTATGCTCCGGATAAAAGTGAGGTTTGATCCGTCAACTTCGGGTAGACGCGGGTTTGTTGGCTTCAGCTGCTGTTCTGAGATATTCTTCAAGTGTGTGAGGCAGGTGCAGACCAGGGCTGTGGGTACAGATGTAACAGAGATCGTGGTTTCCTTGACTTTCTCTTCCGTTCTTTCCATAAGCCACGCTGAAAATGAGACTTTATTGACGTCGGTAAAGCTCACCTGCCTTGTTCACAACTTCCGATGCTGTATTAATTCACAGAAACTCATCGCACTTTCCAATAACCGAACAGCAACATCAGGCCAGGATCGACTTGTTAGGATATTAATCATTTATGCTGCTAGGCGGCCATGTCTTATTACAATGGCGACGATCACGAGGCCGGCCCAAGCGGTACAACTCGAGGTCCGCCGCGCAAGCGCAACGGCTCGAGAACAAGGCAGGCCGAACCGTGGGCTGGCAATGTCGAGGCAACGGAAAAGGAATTCGCGAGCCTGCTCCGTCTTGCCTCTCAGTTGTATGACACAGCTCCTACTACTCCAAGTGACGGCGTGAATAACCCTCTAGGGACCAAAGGCGGTGTCAATAACGTTACAAACCTCGAAGCAGTGGATTACGACAGCTACCTCTACCTCGAGGCCGACCTCCCGCCGTCCACAACAACCGAACAACCTAAGAATTCCCGACAACAGCGCGATACCATCCACAAAAAAATGGCCGGCAGAGCATCGGCGTCGAGCTCTAACACGTCGAGCTCTAACAGCAGCAGCGACTCGGGAAGAGATGAGATGGAACGTGCCTTATGGTGTACGTCGGATTATCTGCCTCTGCCCCAGCAGCCGCGCAACTGATTGTGCTTAACTCGCACTCTGAAGGCCGATGCCGTTATGTACCAAAGTTAACTCTACCCTCTCACCTCACAGACGCCTCGGTGCCGGTGTTCCCATCATACATCCTCGACAGGATCTTTCAGCACGCAGTCGACACTGAATTTCGTCTGATCCGGCTCGAGGCACATATCCAGCGCGTGTCCAAAATCATCCGTCTACCTGCGACGTCATCCTCCTCCTCCCTAGATAATTCCACTGGACATGTCCCTAAACCCTGGTACTCTCCCCCTGCCCAACAATGCCGCACATCTCAGCGTCACGACCCCGAGCATGACAGCGAGTACGAGAGCAGCGAGCGCCGCAGCCGTCCCGAGCGAAAAACCCAAACGATCCAACAACTTCACGCCGGCTTCTTCGTCCTATCTGACCCCGACTCTTCCCTATACCCCTACGAACACCTCGAGATCCTTTCAACCATCTCACTCGTCTGCAGAGCGGGCTACCTCGCCGTTCTGAGGAGATACCCCAAGACCCTAAAGGCGTACATCGCTCCCCCCGGTCTCCAACGGGTCGAGCAAAAGGCGCGACTACGCAGCGGCAAGAAGCCGATCATACTCAGCCGATGGATCCGCTTCCACCCGGAAACGGACACGGTGGTGTTGGATCCCGTGCATTTCTACGATGATTTCGACAGGAGACCCGAACGGCACAACGCGTGGTGTCCGGACCCCGACGGGTTCGTGAGGGCCATGACGAGGAAGATCCGACACGTTGCGCTGAGGGCCGTCCGGGAAGACATGGGCTACAGCCGGGTTCAGGTCAAGGACAAAGACGGGGACGAGAGCGACGGCGGCAGTCATGGCGGCCAGACTCAGGAGGCAGGTGCTGCCGGACCCCAATCTCAACCCCAACCTCAACCTCAACAGCATCCTGCGCCCCATCACGACGCCGGAGACAAGAAAAAGGACCCAGGCTTCCTCTACCACGCCGACCTCCTCCGCTCCATGGACTCCCTAGAATCCGTCTCATTCTTCACCAACAGATTCCTCCCCAACTCAGTCGTCCTCCCACTCGCCGCCCCCCACCACCACCATCACAGCAATGCAGCAGCAGGAGGCAATGGACTCCTCAATAATGCAAATCCAATGTTCACCATCGTCGCACCACGACCACCGCCGGCGCCATCCCCGCCACGACCGTTCTTCGAAGACCTGATTCTCCACTACGTGATGCAGGCGCCCGTCGACGTCTCCCGCGTGGGCTCTCCCGAGTTTTTCCAGTCGTCCGATGAAGAAGACAAAGGACAAACGACAGGACAGACCGCGTCGGTGGCGATGAGGCTCTCGTACACTATCATGCTGATGCGGCACAACCTGTCCCCCCACGCCGGGAGGGGTGGACGGGGGTGGATTTGGGGGATGAGGGATGGGCAGATGATCATTCCTGCCGTGAAGCTCTGGGCGGCGAAGTATCCGCCGCCGCCGCCGAATGAAGAGGAGGAGGGGGCGGTGGCGGTTTGTGAAGCGTGGATTCGGGAAAAGAAGAAGAAAGAGAAAGAGAAAGAGGGGGAGGAGAATCGTGAGAATATTGAGAAGGAGGAGGAGGAGGAGGAGAGGGGCAGGAAGCGATTTACGAGAGCGGAGAAGGGTAAGGACAGGGCTCCGAATACCGGCTGTTGAACGGCGAGTGTAGCTTCTCGACGCGGGAGGTTTAGAATGGCTGGTGTGCTGAGGGCCGCAACCCTGCACTCATGTCGTGGACATTGTTCAATCCTGTGGTTGGCTGTAACACACAGTCAGAGGTTGCCGATGGATCGAAGACAGATGGATGGCTAGCCCCTGGTTTCATATCTTCTTTATAACCTAAGGTACCTAGGCAGGTAGTATTACCCCTTGTCCCGAGGGAGGTGTGCTGCGGTCGGGGTGAACAAGAGTATTATCATTAGGCGAGTCTCTTCGTGGGCGAGTTGCTCGGTGGCCGCAAGCAGGCCTAATTATTCAATTTTTTTCTTCGTAGTTTTATTCCCCTGGCTCTTTGTAACTTGAGTCTTGAGACTGCAGTAGGTACCTCCAGTTCGACACCTATCTCTACTGGCTCCTAAGTCCTTCGCGGCTCCTGAACTCGATTAGGATTATCACTGAAACCGTGTCCTTTCTTGTTTCGTTTCCAGAGACCAGATATTGTACTCCCGGCCTCCTACGTTGCTTCAACTCGTGATATGTACTCAGTGTCTTCATTTGACGGCAGTTGCCGGAAATATTAGCCAATGTGTTGATAGTTGAGATCAAGCTGTTCTGAGTGTTAAGAGTCGTGTTGCAGGCGGAGGGGAGAGGGAGAAAGAACCAGAGACACTAGACATATTATTGAGTTGCTTAGCTGTAGAAGTAGGCAGTAGGTGGTAGTTAATTCCCTCGTGAAACAGAATCTATAGTCAGTTGCAGTTGCGGTGCGTACCCCTCACCTCCTCTCTTATCTCCTTTCTGCCGCCCAGTCGTCCGCCCAGTCGTCCGTCCCCTTGCTCTGCTTGTGGCTGCTCTCGTAAAGACAAACAAAGAGAAAAACGCCGTGCATGCATGCTCTGGGGTGATTGACGGGTTTCGAAAAGAGCAATGCTGAAACAGCTCCAAGCCAAATATTAGCTACTAAGTAGTGTGGGAAAAAGGAAGGTGGCGGGACAGGTGTTGTTTTGGTGTTTTTCGGGCCAGTCTGTTTGGCGGTCTATGTTATTCTCCCTGCATCTCCTCTTTCTTGCGTTGCCCCCGTTCTGTCATTAATTACCACCCAGTTCCCCAACCAGCCTAGCATTACCACTCGTTGCCCTTAGATAGCCTACTGCTAAGTGCCTCATCCGTCTCCTTTTCACTCCTACACCCTTGCTTGTTCGCAATAATTTTGCGTCTTCACGAGGGCCCTGATCCTAGTCTCTTTGGGGAGAAAGCAGCGAAGAGAGGACCACAAGACTCCCGCTGGTCTGTGCGCACGTTCTGTCTCGTGTCTCCACCCGTAATCATCACTGCTTCTCCCCAACCTTCTCAGCATCATCATCCTTCCCGCCGCCCGGCTTCCGCGCGATGATGCGGTAGCTGGTGGTAGCGAGCCGCAGCTTGTCCATGGTGACGAAGGCCTGCCCGTCGAGGCACAGGCGGTTGATCAGCTTCTTGAGGTGGGGCGGCAGGATCTTGACGCCGACGAGCCCGATGACCAGCAGGCGCAGCGAGCGGAAGTAGATGTCGACCTTGTCGATCAGCGGCGCCTGCAGGCCGTCGATGCTGGCGTTGTCGGACCGCAGCACCTCGAAGCCGGCGGCCTTCAGGTCGGCCTCGAAGCTCTCGGGGGTCGGGGTGCCCACGGCGCCGATGAGCGGCTTCACGCGTCGCATCAGCTCGGCGTGCTCCGGGTTCGTCCGGTCGTAGGGGGGCAGGCTGACCCAATCGAGGAGGGAGACGCGCGCTCCGGGCTTGAGAACGCGGAACAGCTCGCGGAAGAGCGCCACGTGGTCGCGGCACAGGCTGAGGGCCTGGATCTGGTAGAAGCCGTCGAATGTGGCGTCCTCGAAGGGCAGGGGCAGGTTGTTGAAGTCGTGCTCGACGAAGTCGTTGGGCAATCCGCACTTGTCGTTGAACGAGCGCGCCTGGGCGACCTGCTGAGGGTCGATGTTGAGGCCCGTGACGCGGGATCCGGGGGCGAGCGCCGCCATGTGCGCGGCGACGCGGCCGCGGCCGCAGCCGAGGTCGAAGACGTGATCCCCAGCCTTCAGGCCGATGTCGCGAGCTATCGACTCCTCGTAGCGGCGCTGGTTGTCGAGGACCGAGAGCTTCTTGTCCATGAGCGGGGGGATGTACATCTTCTCGACGTCGCCGAGCGCGCAGAGGTAGTTGAGCACTCCGTAGTAGGCCCGCAGGCAGTCGCCCACGCGCTGCTGGAAGTCGTCGCCGAGGGCGGCGCGCATCGCGACCTCGTCCTTCCAGTCGAGGTTGTAGATGACGTACGAGTCCATGAACGCGTCGACCTCGCGCTCCTCCAGCGCCCAGAGCTTGCGCATCGCCCGCCAGAACGTCTTGGGCCGGCTTGGCGTCACCGCGCCGGTGTCTTGGCTCCAGTCTTGGCGGGTCTGGTCCGAGGTGGCATCCGACTCAGCTCCGGAAGACGACTTGCCGCTGCCGTCCGAGGACTGAAGAACTTTGATATCTCCATCCCCGCCGCCTGATCGGACTTTGAGTAGTCGTTTCTTGTTGTTCTTGTGGCGGTTCCGTTTGTCGAGTTTCTCGTCGAGCTTCAGGGTCGACTCGCTCGAAGATCCCGTCGAAGTACTATCTCGGGGGCTCTGCTGCGAGTTTGGCACCAAAAGTCCGACATCCAGTGGCTCCGGGTTGATCGGCGTGATCGGCGCAGCGATTGCTGTCGTCGCCATTGCGTCAGCGGCTGCTACTAGTGCTTGCTGATTTCCTCCGCCCAAGGCTGCCTCAATTCCTCCTCCCGCTGCCGCTGAGGAATGGTCTGCGGTGCTTCTTTTGCCGCCAGTTGCTTTTGTGGATGCTGGATGAGTGTGAATCTCGCAGCTCTCTGCGAGGGGCGCGACTCGGCTTGATCCCGACACACTCTGTCTGTCGAGTCCGGTGTGATCAAAGTGGTTGCTGAGCAAACCAGATTTTGCAGGTGAAAAGAATGTGAATGGTGAGAAATTGGCCGACAGGTCCCAAGTCCAGGCAGAACCGAGAGACTGGCGTCACTCCAGTTATTATATACAATGGTGCGAAATGGTGATGCACAGGAGCTAGGTGAGGAAGACCACTCTGGCGGGAGGACTACTGGCTGGCAAACTTGGAACCAGGCGGAGACTTTGAGGAACTCTCGGAAATTTGCCAACGAGATCAAATCACTCGAACACCGAGCAGCGAGCCTATAAATAATGCAAGGCGACAACACCCTAGGCACATCTGACAGGAAGGCAAGCACAGGCACTACAGCATAAGCTATGACGGCAGGAACGTGGGAACCTGAGGCGGACGAGGAAGGAATTGGGTGAGGAGCAGTTGCTTGCCCGTTATATGCCAGTCGGTGTTAGTGTAGCTGTATTCCCGTCTCTGGCATGTTTGGAAGCCGGTTGCCCCTGTCTGTTTGGTCCCATGTCCAAAGTTCCCATCCATGTCCTCTTGATGGATGGAACCATGGAGCCCTTTAACTTTCCGTCGACACCCCGGGAAGTCGCGATCCCGCTGGAATGGTGGGAAGGAAGAGGAGTCGGGAGAGGAAATGGCCGGGTGACTCATGGAGAATGCTATGGCCATCGGAATGCCCGATGTTAGCGACAGGGAGGCAAGGAGGGAGAACTTGGAAGAATGGCCTGCACGGGAGGAGGCTGCAGGCTCTCCGCAAGCTTCTCTGCAAGCTGCTCTGCAAGCTCCAGTCGACGGATGGGGGTTGGTCGGTGGGTTTGGATGGACGGAGGAGAAGGAGGAGGGGCGGTGGATGGCATTGGACGGGCAGGGGCAATGGCGAAGGCGAGAACGAGGGCAACAGAGCAAAGTGTACAAGTGCGAGGCGGGCACGCGCCCGCTCTTTTTCCTTGCCTCCCGACTAAGGAGGTAGTAAATATCTCCTCATTTGTCCGTTGCTTACCCATGGCTGATTAGATCCTGCCTATCAATGATGCATGGCCCATCCAGTTGCAGAAAGAATGTGATTGAAACCTGACCTACTTTTTCTGACGTGCCCACACTCGGTAAGGTGTTGGCCTGACTGACCTCGTCATCCCGATCCCGGACCTTCCGGCGTGGGTGGGGGGACAGTGCCCAAGGTTGGAATCCATGACTTATACGCCAAGGCGGTCTGGGTAGCGCGAGGGCCGGACGCGAATTTCTAAGCACCGTCCGTTGGGCCAACAGACCTGTCTGGACACAATTTGATTTCCTAAGACTAACAAGCAAGTGGAATGTCGCGAGCAGCCAATCGGCTTTGGATGGCGTGACCTACCTAAACAAAGACAGGCGAGCTGCTCTGCCCCTCAAAATCCCGAAGATTAGACGGATGTTGAGCTTCAGGAAACTCCGCGACATCTCGCCTGCGGAGATTCGTGCCGAGGCTTCCGGCGAGTTTGCTCCTGTTCGTTCGTCCCTCTTAACAGAGGATTTGTGGTAGGTTGGGCAGGTTTTTCTTCCCTCTCAATCTGTCCGCTTGCTTACATCCCACCTCCCACCTGCCACCTCCCACCTCCAATCTGTTGCGTCGGGTGTTCGCTTGTTTAGCCGTTCCGGGCAGTCGGAGGACAGCTTCGGGGAACAGCTGCACGGACAAGAAGTAGTGGCATGCAGTGTGCTGTCTTGTGATGCTCAGGGTGGTTCGAAGAACATGTTTGCCAAGATGGACGCTACAATGGAAGCCTATTTGTAGTAGAGACCGGTCGGTTTGCTCGCAATTAACCTAAAAGCTCCCTCCACGAACACGCACGCATGGCGGCAGTGATACCATCTCCAAACGAACACGACCTTACCCGTCGATCGAACACCTCCACCCGGAATTAAACCGGGGCCGCTCCGATCACGTTCGCCGATAACTTACGAGGGTCCCGCCGCGAAGGGGGTTCTCAGATCCCCCGATCCACATCCAACCCATATCCATCAGCCCGAGTTATTCCCGCTTCCTTCAGTTTACCTCTCCAGCTCTGCTGCTGCTCTCCTCGCCCTAAGCCGATCATACCTCAGCACGCTCTGGAGCAGCACCTCCGCCCCGAGAGCGCAGTCCTCCGGGCTCGTGAACTCCTCCGGGTTGTGGCTCACGCCGTTGCGACACGGCACGAAGATCATGCTCGTCGGGCAGCGTCGGCTAGCGTAGACGCTGTCGTGGCCCGCGCCGCTGGTCATGTCGCGCATGAGGCTTTTGCTCTTCTCGTTACCGCCGAGCACCGCGGAGGCAGCCTCGCGCACGGCCGAGATGCAGTCCTCGTGGAACACCGTCGCCGGCGAGACGAAGTCCGTCGTCCAGTTCACGGTTAAGCCGCCTGCCAAGCCGGGGGTCGAGCCGGCGAGGAGGCTGCAACCTTGTGGGTCGACGCCAGAGGCGAGAGAGGCGAAGTCTCGCTTCAGTGCGGCTTCGAGGTCGTCTAGCACCGAGTCTCGTGGTGAGCGGATGTCGAGGCTGAATCGGACGCGGCCGGGGATTGTGTTGACGGATCCCGGCTCAAGTGTCAAGATTCCGGTTGAGGCGAGGGCTGAGTGGGCGGTGGCCAGCGTGTGTGAGTGCGCGATGCAGCGCGCTGCAAGGAGCATGGCGTCCGCTCGGGCTGAGAGTGGCGTCGTGCCGGTGTGTGCGTCTGCCAGAAGCGCGACTCGGTCAGTTACTGAATGTGGTATTCCTTTGTCATGACAGAGAAAAAGAGGGAGCTGAGGAAGCCGAAAGAAGCCGAAGAATCCGAACTTGCCTCTTCCCTGGATGTCGATGGTGAACCATCGGTAGGCCTGCACACCCTGGACGACACCAATTTTCTCCTCGTTCGCCTCGAGGATCGGCCCTTGTTCGATGTGCAGCTCGAAATGGGCCGCCATGGGCATTGCGCGGAAGCTGGCAGGGGTGGAGCCTAGGTATCCGATGCGCTCGAGCTCTGACTTCATTGTGGCCGTTCCGCCGCCGACTTCTTGGAGGTTATGAGCCTGCTCGAGGGGGATATCCTCCGCCCAGACTCCAGACGCGACCATGCTGATCGGGAACCGAGCCCCCTCCTCGCTGATCCGACGTTAGCTCAGTGGTCTCTTTGATATCAACGTCATCCAGTCCGTCTGACCAGCCCAGGGAGGAATGCTAGCATACTTGGTCCAGTTCACCACCCCAACAGGGAACTCTGTCTCGACCTTGGCGTCTTGCAACACCTTCAACATCTCCACCCCGGCCTGGACTCCCAGAATCCCATCGTAGCGCCCGCCGGTCGGCTGAGTGTCTAGATGAGAGCCTGCGTACGTCGGCGGCTGGTCCGCCTTCCGGCCAGGCCTCACCGCGAACATGTTGCCTATGGTGTCCACCGTGACTTTACACCCGAGCGCCTCTGTTGTCTCCGCAAACCAGTCCCGAACCTGCTTGTCTGAGTCTGACAGCGCGAGACGTTGCATACCTATCTCGGTGGCGGCACTGTCCACATTCCTTTCCGTTAGTTACATCAGCATCTTTTAATTCAAGGAGTTTTGAAAATGTACGGGGGGAACATTCAAGGGCAATCCTAGTACTTGTCCGCAGATAGCCATTGTCTCTACTTATACATACCTTCCCCATCTTTTACCGGTTCCAAAGTTACACGTGTGATGAAGTGTTTCCATCAGCCTGTCCTGGTTCACCTTGAGCCCTGCGAGGGCTTCGTCACTCATGATCGTCATCTTGGCGGCGGCGGCCCGAAAGCGAAGCCACGGCGAGGAGTGGAACTGGCGCCGTCTGCTCTGACTCTGTAAATGGGAAGGTAGATTGACTCGAACAGCTGGGACACTCGAGGGCACGACGATTCTGAAGCATGCTCTGGAGACCGCCATGGTGTCTCCCGGGGTGCCGCTGCCCCTTTTATTGTTGAGGGTACGCAGAGGTAGTAGGCATCATCAGTCTCTCTCAGGGCATGAAGTGGGGGATTTGGAGATAAAGCTGGGCTCCGAACCGGATTCCCTATCGAGGTGGGGTATCGCGGACGACAACCGAGCCCGCCGAACACGCCCGGATGTGAAGAACGACAATAGAGGGCGATCAGACACATCGGAGCGAGGGAAATGATTACGGGTTTACATGGAAGATAAAAGCCAGGAATATTCGCCAAGGATCCCGGACCGTTATCATCACATCCTGCCTCAGGGTTCGGGGCCGATGCCGGTACCGGTGCCGGGCGAAGCTCTTCAGCTCCATCCAGTGCTGAATGAATCGACCAAATCGTTACTCTCATTGTATCTTTTAAGTCGCCCTAATCTCAAACAGATGGAAAAAAGGATCTCAACGGGAACGCTATCAACACGATTATGACACATGCATCTCATTCAGGAATCGGCTGGCCATCATCTTCATCACCACTGTCACAACTTCGCCTTCCCCGACCCCAACGCGTTCCAGTCCTCCCTCGTAAACGGCACGTACGTGGCCCCCTTCCCCAGCCCCTCGATCCAGTAGATCACGTCCCCTTCCTTGACCTTGTCCGGGTCGACCCCCTCGCTCTTGAGCGGTACCTTGTTCTGCTTGTTGTTGTGCGACGCCGAGATCTCCCCGACGCGCCTGAGGAAGACGGGCACCGCGTACCGCGGCAGCTGCTGGCGCGCGTGCGCGAGCAAACCCGCGAAATCGAACGACTCCCGCTTCTCCGGGCTCACGTAGATGGCGGCGGCACCCGCGCGGCCGTCGTGCCCGGGCAGCTGCACACCGTAGACGTTCGCCTCGACGATCCCGGGGAACTTGCCCAGCACCTCGCCCACCTCGGCCGTGGACACGTTCTCGCCCTTCCAGCGGAACGTGTCGCCCAGCCGGTCCATGAAGTACCAGCGCCCGTCGCCGTCGCGGCGCAGCGCGTCGCCCGTGCGGTAGTAGCAGTCGCCCCTGCGGAACACGTCGCGCACGTACTTCTTCTCGGTGGCCTCGGCGTTCTTGAAGTAGCCCCCGAAGGCGCGCTCGCCGGGTATGCGGATCAGGACCTCGCCGCCGTCCTCGTAGGGCACGCGCGTGGCGAACCCCGTGGTGGGGTGGCGGGCGATCTCGCCGGTCTCGGCATCCACGGCCACGGGGACGTAGATGTGGTGGTACCTCCAGCGGGAGATCAGGCCGTGGTGGCCGACCGCGTGCATGAGGTGGTCGCCCCGGCACGGGTTGTCCAGGGGGAAGACACCCTCGGTGCTGTTGAAGAACTCGAAGATCCGCTCGATGCCGAACCGGTCGCGGAACCGCGTCCACACGTCGGGGCGCAGGCCGTTGCCGTAGATGGTGTGCACGCGGTGCTCCTTGTCCAGGGGCGACTCGGGTTGCGCGAGGAGATAGCGGAGGGTTTCACCGACGTAGACGAAGTACGTCGCGCGTGAGTCACGCACGTCATCCCAGAAGCGGGAGACACTGAACTTGGGCGCCACGCACACGGTTGTCCCGTTCTGTTTGACCACGTCAGGGGCGTGCTCGTTTTACGTTACTAGCGGGTGCCTGGGATATCTGCTGGCTTTTCTACTTCTTCTTCTTGACTCACCATTATCTGTGTCATCATGCTGATACCTCCGGTTCCATGGTAGTACGGCTATCGGAAGGAACGCTGTCAGCCACGTGCACGGGGTGATGGCTAACAAGGACGGAAGCAGCACTCACCATGCAGTCGTAGTACCTTTCTCCTGGGGCGTCGCAGTGGTTTGTTCCACATTGGGACTGTGAGGCGTTAGTAACGGGAAGACCACATTGCTAAGCAGTAGGGAGACCGAATAGGAGATCATACTGATACGCCGTTGAGGTAGGCCGGGGCGGTAGGAAGCGCGCACGCTTTCGGCATCCCCGTGGTGCCGCTGGAAGCCGAGGAGGCCGTTAGCCTCGAGAATTGGCATTACGTTGGAAAAAGGGGTAAACCGAGTCATATGGGGACTTGCCTCGTGTAGAACAGGCCAAATGGCCAGTCCCCCTTGACGACCTCCCTAAGCTCATCCCCAGGCCGTTTGGGCTCTAAGCTGCGAATATGGGCACGATGGTCGTCTAGTCTGATGAGTCGGAACCCCCCAGCATCGAGATCCGCCTTGATGTCGGTGATGTTCTGCTCGATGTCCGGCCCGACGTCTACCAAGATCAGCTTGGCCGTGCTGATGGTCAGGGAGTACATCAGAGCTTTGGACGTCAAGTTGTAGTTGATCATCGCAGGGGCCGCCCCGACAGACGCCAGCGCGACCCACGCCATGATGAACTCGGGGGAGTTGATCATGAAGACGCCCACGAGGTCGCCCGGCTTAACCCCTTGCGCCAAGAACCATTGTGCAAACCGGTTCACGCCGTCGTAGAATTCTCCCCATGTGTAGCATCCCGTCCGTGACCAGATGCCCTCCTCATCTGGCTTCCGGCGGGCGACGGCCTCAACCAGATAATAGGGCGAGATGCGGTTGTCCTTGACTGTGTTGTTGTCATCAGCAGGGTGAACATGCAGGGAGTTAGGGACACATCTTAAGTCCGAACTTACTGGCCTGGGCCAAGAGCTTCAGTTGTTTCCGTCGACCGAGGATGGCGTTGAGGTCCTTTCGAAAGTGGAACTTGGCTTCTAAGTACGCCAGCCCGGCCGTTGCGGCCGTCGTAGCTGCAGCGCCTGTTGCAGCGGCCACTAACAAACTCCGAACGTGGGTCAGCGACAGAAAACTCGACTCACGTAAGTTACACCGAATGAATCATCGCGATAGGTACTGGCAGAACTCACCCAATGCCATAGCGATAGCTTCTCAACCAATTCTCGAATGCAACAATAAGCGAATAGAGGGGATGCGGTCGAAAACTGCTGCAAGACAACTAAAGTACCAATTCTAACAAGGGTATCATCTACCGCTCCGGGAAAAAGGAGACTCAACAAGCACCTCCTTCTACTCAATCCACGCTGCGACAAAAGCGAATGGTGGTGGCCGGAAAAGAGCGTCCTCTAGCAAGGAATTGCGAAAAACAACGACGACACCACCTCGTCGAAGGATGGCGAAAAAGACACAAGGGATCATGGCGATGGGTAGCCTCGGGGAGGTGAAGCCGCCGAGGCATGAAGAGGAGGCTCAAGGACCGTCATGGGAGTCGGAATTGCAATGCCAAGGATTAACTTATCCAGGGTACGTTGTGGTTCCTCCTTCGGGGTAGGGAGGTCGGTTAAAGTGTCGGCAAGTATTGGGGGCTGACTGTGAGAAGCCCGGCAAGTGTTTCGCTCTCATCAGTGAAGGATGTCCCCGCGTGGCAGCAGTTCATTCTAGGTACAGCTAGCCCGAGCCCCTCATTGTCCGGAAAGATCAAATTCGAGGGCAGGAAAAAGAGAGGTAACGAATGCAACATGACCAGACTAGGAAAATTCCTAATTCCAACTAAATACCTCTAGACTCCGGCGAGTCAGGTCAGTTATCAGATGGACCAGGCAGCGAAGACATCAAACATGGGGGCACCTGCGAGCAATGCGATGTACTTGACAAGTGTGGCTGCATCATCAGCACCCAGGGCCTACAATGTAATGAATTGTGCTGTGCTTGATTGTATTTGGTGCCACAGTATCTCCCTCGGACTACATCATACTGCGTACAACACAGGCAAGCGCGTTCTCAATTACAGTAGAGAATACAATACTGGTACACTGCATGCGGCGTTGAGGAGGGGTTCTTGTGGCTTGAGCGCTCCAGATCGGGAGCAAAGCTCCGAAGAGCGGAGCATCGGGCTCGCCACGCACGCTCGGGCCGGACCACACATCTCGCTGCTCAAAGCCAAGCAGCCAGAGCGAGGCCCCGTGGTTTCTAGCCAACCGAGTCAAGGGGCCGTGGTTCCCGTGAGGATTTCAGAGAGACTCGAGAGGAAAGAGAACTGGTCAGGAGGCTCATAGTCGCCGCTTGATATCAAACAAGGTGTTGAAGCGACACTTGACGCCCCCGCACACACGTTTAGAGGGCATATTCTTCGGCAGCTCCTAGCTTTGAGAATAGAGGATGGGCATGGTAGGTTGGTGTATATCTGTAGGGCCGCCGTACCGACGTTCACTCAGTCTTCGTCGTCGGTATGGTCGTCGGTATCATGGCGTTCGATTTCGGTTGGGTAGGACGATGCTGACCCCCATCAGTGAGAGAGCAGCTTGCAAAAGAATTTTCAACTTCACGTGCAAGTTAACTTAGCCTCTTCTCACGGCTCAGGTCGCACCAGCCACATAGGGCTGCTGCGCCACCAGCCTCCACACATTTATTTTATCGTCAATTCACATTTCACATTTCGACTTCCAACACAACAACCGCTGCCATTCTTTTTCCCCTCCATCTTCCCCAGCTACCTCTAACAATACCGCAAAAATGCCTGGCGGAGTCTCTGTTCGCGATGTCGATGTAGGTGCCACCATGATGATCCCTTGAGGCCAGTAGCAGCGAGACTGGCGAAAGCCTCTCTCCCACCATCTTCCATCCCAGCCGAGCGAATTCCGAAATCATACCCGGACCTAAACCAACCACCAGGCCGGACCGCGCCATACCTGTGTCGAGATCAATGGAGACGCGGCACGGCGCACGCGGAACTATTCCGACTTGAATTGGCGGCGACGGCCCGGTGGCGATTGGGGGAACGGGAATGGTCAAGGAGGAGCTGAAAGGCGCGGAGCATTGGGAGAAACAACCACCACCATCACACACAATGGGAGCAGGCGCGAGGGAGTCGCAAGACTTCTGACGACGGAATAATGCTAATACGGTGGTATTCTCTCCCCTGAATCCAGGCGCACAAGTTCATCGGCGCGTATGCTGCCTTCCTGAAGCGTCAGGGCAAGCTGCCCATTCCCGGTAGGTTCCCTCTTCCTCCATGATCCTTCTACCAACCTGGCGACGAAAGCTTCGCGCTAACATTTTTGCCTGCTTCTCGCGCTCTCCAGGCTGGGTTGACACCGTCAAGACCGGCCCCGCTAAGGAGATGCCTCCTCAGGACATCGACTGGTACTACGTCCGCGCCGCCTCGGTCGCCCGCCACGTCTACTTGCGCAAGACCGTCGGCGTCGGCCGCCTCCGCAAGGTGCACGGCACCGCCAAGAACCGTGGCTCGCGTCCCTCGAAGCACGTCGATGCCTCCGGCAGCGTCGACCGCAAGATCATGCAGTCGCTGGAGAAGATCGGCATCCTGGAGCAGGACGAGGAGAAGGGCGGCCGCCGCATCACCCAGGCCGGCCAGCGCGATCTGGACCGTATGTGACCGACTACCCTGTCCCCGATATTTTCCGTTCCCCGACGGTGACGTACGGTCGAGTGCTAATTTAGTGGTGGTTGCTCACCGTGCAGGTATCGCCATGACCGTCGCTGAGGCCGAGGAGGGCGAGGAGGAGGATGATGAGTAAAATCCGATACCTTCTGATAGAATTATTATTCACTTCTAGCTTTGGGGTTTTGGACTGCGGGTCTGCAATGTCTGATATCACAGGGTTCACGGCGTAACAAAACGGGCTCTTTGGAATGGCATGAACAAGCAAATTTTCCCACACCTTCATTCATCAGAGCCTCAGGCTAGCTGTGCATGTCACCTTGCCTTGACGTTTCTTAACAATGCTCGTCCCTACCATTGTTCACTCATGTTGGTGCCAAGGTGCCTTGAACTCCAATAGGTGATCGCTTCTAGTCCGCGCTTGCCTACCGCTCCTTCCTTCCGCTCCGGCCGCATGCCAGACCGAGTGCAAGGCTGACCATACTCACTGACCAGCCAGCATCCTCACTTCTCAAGGTCGATGGAGCGCTCCGTCACCGCACATTTCGTTCATATTGAAGCCAGTAAGTGTCCAAAACGAAGGAAATATACTAGCTTCAGCCTATTCGACGACTAAGCATTTTGCATCACACCCGTTCACCACAATTGGTTCATGACTTTGTCAATGACACCATCACTACCATTAACGCTTTTACCTCTTTCCCCAAGTTCGCTCCTGCCCTTCTTTCCCTCGTAACAGACAGTCTTTTGGTTCCGTCACCGGCGGCCAACTATCTGTGATTCTTCAGCACCGCACAACGCCGCACTTTCTCGTCGTACTACTTCTTCGGCCATCGGTCTGAACCTCCTTTTTTCCCTATTCTGCTAAGCGACTTGCCCTTCTACCTGACAATCTATGACGATCAACGGCCTCCAGCATATCATTCCTACCCACCTACCACAATTGACCCTGCCTGCCATTGCCGCACACAACTTTATCTCGTTGTCCACTTCCCGAGCTGTGTGGCGTTCGGCAAGAAACCTCCCATCATGGAGGACGAGCCGAATAGCAGTCTCGGCATCCACGAAGCTGTGATCAGGAACGGCAAGAATGACGTGCGCGAGGTTCGCCGCATGCTCGCCAGCAGCCCGGGCATCGTGAATTCCCAAACAACCGACAGAATGGTTACGCCGCTGATGCCGGCGGCGCTATACGGCTATTGGCGGATGTTTCGCTTGCTAGTCAAGTACCTAGCTCGCCGGGACTTGAAGGATTCGAACAACAAATCCGCTGTGCATTATGCAAGCGATTCGAAATGGGCCGCAGATCAGTGGCGCGAGTTCGCGATTTCGCCCGCCCAACACCGAGCTGAGGCCTGGGACAAGGCGAAAGCGGTCCGCAAGCAGATCTACAAGCTCCTCCGCTGCTGGGACACCTATAAGGCCCAGCTTCTCGGTTTCACCCAACCGTGCTCGACCGCACGATTCTAGTTCGACAAGGGAAACCTCTACATTTTGCGGCCGATCGCCCAGGTTCATATCGGGCGGGCCGAATCACATCGCACCTTCGCTTTTCTGGCCTGCGATGGCCAAACCAAGCCGCTGTTGGCCGCTATTTCTGGATGGACCGGCGGAGGCAGCGGATCAGCCACAATAAATCGCGGAAGTCGTCTATTGAACAACGAGAAGTATACGGCCCTCGTCCGCACATTCGTCCGTATGATCCGGCCGGTTGGAAAGTTCAAGCTTGTGGGCAACGCGAGGGACAATCCGGGTGGCAGAGAAAAGGACCAGTCCAAGATCAGAGAAAACCGAGGGCGTTGGAACGCTTGCCATTGTGAAAAAAAAACTCGGAATAGCGTTCCTCGTTCACGCTCTCCGCCGCCATTTTGGAGACGCCTTCATCGATCCCTTCGCAAGCAATCCGCCCAAGCTCGACATCGCGCAGGTCAATGCCCTGAAGGCCCTTATAGAAAACGAGCCGCTGCAGCGACGACGGGCTTACATTTGGTTGGGCCATGAGCCTTGCGACAACTGCCTAGATTTTCTGGGGATCCTCGAGAAAATTTCCGGCATCGACGTGCTCGTCCACCCCGTACCGGTACTCGTGGATATAATTCGCAAGAATCGGCCGGTCAAACATTTTCGGGCACCTGAACCAGAGGAGGACGTAATCGAAAAACTGATCCATGACCAGAACCTGGACAAGGGCCGCATGGGCGGGGACTTTGACATGGACCATACGATGGATGAGGATCTTGACTATATGGATGAGGACCTTAACAAGCAGAGTCTTGGCCAGAATGACCACGGATTTGACGACGACACCTCCGGACAAGTGGAGCACGGAGAGGACGAAAAGGCTCTCCCGGATATCAAAGCAGCGCAACCAGCCTCCGCGCTGGAGGAGACAGAGAGCCCGCTGGCCCTGGATGACGGTGGCTCGCCAACAGCGGAATACGGCGACAAGATGATCCAGGAATCTCTACTTCCTGCACCCGTACGAAGCGTCCTCGAACGTTCTCGATATCTCGAAACGCCATCTCCGGAGCTTTACCATTACGAAGGCTCATTCAGTCCACTCCGAACGACGCCCTCGGTTGATGAATCCGAGGCGCCGGGCATCTCGGAACCGCCCGCCAGCTTCCACGGTGGAAAGCCGCGACCAATCCCGGAGCGAGTGCTGCCTGCCAGCTTACTCACGAACAGCCCTCCACCGCTTATGCCGGCCTCACTTTACGCCTCGGAGCAGGTGAGGGTTAAGGAGGAAGAGCGTCAAGCACTCGAGTTCCGTAACGTCGGCAGGAGTTTCCGAGCCCGCTTTAACTCCATCGTCGCCGAACGCGTCGGAGCAGAAAACGAGCCCCAAGCCCGCCGGAATCCAGGCATCTCCGCTCCCCCTCCTCCGCGGCAAGCCAACCACAAGCCTGAAATCGAGATCATCGACTCAGAAGAGACACGACCTTTGAAGGGGTGGGTGGTCGATATCGGAGCTGCGCTTTGCCGCTTTATATCGTGTAAGCCTATTACGATCCAGGGAGGCGTTCAGAACGAAAATGAACAATAATCGACAGGAAGAATTGGATGCCAATTTTGCTCCATTTTATAGAACGCCTGCCTAGCCGTAGAAGGTACGGCGCCGGATACTGGTAATCTAGGTACTACCTTGGTCAGGAAGGTACTTGTCCCAGAATATCCAAGGCCACGCACGCTGGTTTAGCAGGAAAGCAAAAAGCAGCAAAACGCCATTGATCAAACACAGATCTAAGCTGCGTACAGACTTTGGCTCATTTTGATGACAACGGAATGAAACAAACCGTAGTCGTGGAAGTTGAAGAAACGGGAAATCCAGGCCTAAATAAGAGCAAACTCCATCCAACTATCCAACCATCCAACCATCCTAACATCCCGTTTCCAAAACCAGGCTCGCTGTTCTTTCCGACCAGATAGACAGGCTTATTAAAGAACCAACCAAACGCCTCTTCAAGCCGAAGCCTCAGTCGATACGGCGTGGGCATGCGGGGTGATGACCTCAGGGAGGCTGACAACCGGCGCGGGGGTAGCAGTGGTCTCCGCCTCCTTCGATTCAGCGGCGGGAACCTCCTCCTCCCCACCGAACGCGTCACGACCGTCCGCGAACACCTTATCGAAGTCGTACTCAGACCAGCGGATGTCGGGCTTCAGCCCCGCGAACTTCCACACGCCGTCCACCTTCTTGTACCAGTGGGTGTTGGCGCTGTGGGCGTGGCCCTTGACGAGCACCTCGGTCATCGAGGCGTCCTTGTACTTCTGGTGCGGGACGCGCAACTGGTGGTAGCCGATCACCTCGTCGTCGGATACCTTCTCCCAGCGCGTGCCGCCGATGAAGTGCTGCGTCTTGAGCAAGGGGTTGCCGAGCACGGCCTGGTCCGAGATCATGGCGATGAACTCCTCGGCCGGCATCGCCTCCCAGAGCTTGTCGAGGAAGGAGCGGTAGTCGATCTGTGAATGTAGAAGCGACAGAGTCAGGGTCCGTTGCATATGCGCGTTGGAGAAAAAAAATGGTTGCATGCATGGGATGATCGGTAGTGGGCAGGAGCAGCTTTCAGTAGTGGTAGTGGAGTTGACTTACACGCAGGGTGGGGGCGATGCATTTCCGCAGCCTGTCCCAGTCCTTCGAATCGTAGCTGTCCGCCCATTCGTACACAGCGGTCATCAGGCCCAGGAAATCTATTGTTGGCAAAAATGTCAGTCAACTTTTGTTTTATTCGCCATCTCCAAAAATCCCCCGCAGCTGCATCGTAGCAACAGGGGCGCAAAAGCGACGGCAATCGTCCGTGTCGTTGGTATTGATCGGTCACGTACCCTGGAAGGAGATCTCGTCGGGGCACTGAGCAGCCATTTTGATGTTGAAAAGCGAGCGCGAATAGGTTGGTATTTCGGATCGAACGACTAATATCTCTTCAATCCTTCGCCTGTTCTGGGGATCCTCTTCGTCGGATCTGTTGTTGGTTGTTGCTGTTGTTGTTATTGATGATGATGGTGGGGCGAAAGTGATCGCAGATGCTGGCAGGCTGGCAGGGTTTTCACCTTTTTAGAAAAGGATGCAGGGCACGGGAAAAATGACGGGAGGACTGGCATAAAGAGAGGAAGGCCGGGAGAATTTAATTTCGTTCGCTTGATCCCTCGTCCGGAGTAATTGGGCCCCTGAGTGAAGGTGTGTGTGTGCGAGAGTGTTGAATAGAGGCCCAGCTGTCCGGATGGCCGTGTCGATCCCCACACCCGGACTCCGGAGTCTGTGGGGATGTGCGGACACAGAGACCTCCCTCATGGATATGCAGGAGTACAGCACAAGAACTACCCTAACCGGTAAAGCCCCAGACCCCTGGTTCACGCATACTTTTATACGTGTTCGTCCAAAGATTTTTTTTATTCTTGGAGGTTTGAATTCGGTTCAATTGGTTAATGATACTAGACATGCGTGCGTCGGCCTGAGATGGACGGCTGCTGCAAGGGTCCAGCCGCATCTGTATATTGATTCTGCTCGGACGCTGTGCGTGTGCGTGGTGTGGCTCTGCTTGCTGCGGATGATCTAGGCTGTTAGGCAAAGTGGTACATCAGCTGGACCGTTCCACGTTGCCCCGAGCGATGCCGCCGGACGTGGAGAAGGAAATGGAAAGCTGAAAATCACTCACCGGTGAAGCGTCGCACGAGGCGTCCGGACTTGCTTTTGGTAAGCACATATTATTGATCGGCCTTCCAGCCTACTGCGACCTTTCGGCGGGCGGCTTCGGACTCTCAGCGCTCGACTGTTACCGACTAACACGGTAACACCTCGTTACCAATTTCGTGTGGCGCCGAGCGAAGACATCCTCAAGGCCTGGGAACTCCTCCGCCCAATTACAGTCGTTCGCGAAGATCTCCACAGACTCCAGATCAGGGAGCAGTCGAACAGCATCCGGGCTAGCGAGAGCTGTGACGGAGGGCTTATATGTCGCGGCAGTACCCAGTTCGAGGCGTAGGTGACGTAGAGAAGGGGGCAGGAAAGAAAGGAGGAACGCTTCGTCCGCCAGAGGTTGTGCACTGCTATCTTCAGGACAGACCCGCTGCCCAGACCAGCTTCCCAATGTAAAGCTCTCTAATCGCTCGAAGTCTTGGAGGCTGGTAAGGCTGGCCAGCTTTTCGATTGGCACGGAACTGCAAGTTCTAGAATGCCAGATGCTTCGAAGTGTACTTTTCTTGGTCCGGAGTGCGGCGTACATAGCTTCCCACGGCTCCGTAGTCCGTTCAAACGCACCAAAGTCCTTCCTCCGCCGCGGTGGGAACTTGAGTCTGAAATGTTCGAGAGGCCCACTGGCAGAGACCAATGCCTCTATCCCGACGCTTGGTGACGAGGACGTGGTGTTCTGTATCCACCCGCTAATAGACAATCGGCGAAGGCGGTTTAGCGAGGGAACTAGGTAGTCTTCCTTTCCCCTCTCGGTTGCTATAATTTTCGCTTTCAGATTGGTGAGGTTCGGGAAATCTTGCAGGAGCTTGTTCAGACAACCCCACATGCAGCTATCCGAAAAATGCAGTTCTTGAAGCTGGGGAAAATTCGGCCTGGTTGTCGGCGGCGTACTGGGAGCCATTCTTATTTTGAAACACTCGAGACTGGGGGCGAGGCTGGCAATGATAGCGGGCAACATGCGTTCCCAGCCTTCATGGGAGCGTTTTCTTTTAAAGTCCCAACCTAACCTCTCCATTAAGCGGGAAAGGAAAGCCAACTCTTCGGTATCCAGAATACGTTGTGTTGCGGCATAATCGTGGTCAACGAGGACCGACCGCACGCAACCAGCGAGATCCGGCCGGGAAGAGATGCTCCGAAGGAATGGGATCCATTGAAAAGCGAGATAAAGAGAGACGTCGCGAAATAAGAGCCGCTGGGCGTGAGTGGAAATGGCGCGGCAGGTGAACGAAAGATTATAGACCGTTTTCGTTCTATTGGCCCAATTCTCCTTGTCCTCTTGGAGGCGACTTGTATAAACTCGGCCGGGGACAAGGGTCTCGAATATGGCGAAGCGGAGTTCCGGAGGCAATCGGAGGAGCGGGAATCGGGGGGCCGGATCCGTATCTGTGGGGGATGCCGGAGACTGTTCTGGCGCCGATCCGGAAAACCCACCGGCAGAGTCAAGGCATGTCAAGCCGCCGAGGCCAGTACGCGTGTCGTTTGCTTTTTCTGGAGACATGACTGATGTCGTGTTATGGGACGGGAATGAAATTTCTAGCGAGATCTAGGTACGGAAGAAAGGTCGAAGATTGGGCAGCTGGCAGCCGCAGCTAGGCACCAGCCGATTGACACTGATGATCACGTGATGCCAGATCCCAATCCGCCTCCTCGGTATGTTTACAGAAAATGTGAGTTCGATTTCCTTCGATGTCTTCATTGAGACCCTACCCCTGTAATATCAAGACGCCCGCCAGACAAAAAAATGGTATATACGAGAACATAAAGAACAACAGTGCAACAGGGACGTTGCTTCTCCCCCCAGATATTATTGCCAGCTCAAGACGATTGCCAACTCAGCACGTTGTACATGCTGTTCCTTGGTTCCCTCTCGGTGTAGATCTTCTTCCTCGCCGCTTCGTGCTTCTCGTCGTTCTTCTGGGCAAAGATGCTGTTCATGGCGTTGGATTCGTAGGAGAGCTGGCTTCGGATGTAGCCCACGACACCGCCGACTATCGAGAACAAGGACAGAAGAGCATCAGCCAAAACTGTTGTTTGAACGCATCGCTAAAAGATGTCTGGCAAAAGAGGTATACATGGGTAGGTGTAAGTAGGTAGGCACTCACCGCATCCGATAACAACCATGGGGAACAACATCCTGGCCGCGAAGGGCGTGGCAATGGGAGCACGGGGCGGGTGGCCCATCGTGGCAGCAAATCGTCTGAATGTGGGCTGCATTTTGGCTGTGGTTGAAGCAAAAGAATTACGATGATTTTCAGGGGTTTGTTGCAGTTGTTGCGTGGTGGACGGCTCAAGTCTGGCGTGTAAGTCGTTCGTGTGATGCAAAGCGGCTTGAAGATGCAGGCAGGGCAATCAACCTCGACCGCAGCGGGATAGTCGTGGCACTTTATTAATTGCCCTGTGGAATGCCAGGCGGCCACACGTCGAGGGCATTTTGGTCATCTCCGTCCCCTTTTCCACCCAATTCCTAATTCATTCTTAGGCCCCTGGCTATGCCTGCGGTGGCTCTGCTCACCTCGCGAGCGAGTTCGCGAGTAGTTCTCGTGCGGTGGGATGTTGCTGCTCTGCTTATCGCCTCATATGGGGTGATGCAGCCCAGCTGAGCCAGCTGACTGCGAATCCTGTCGGACCACTCCGGCCGGCCCCAGCAACTGGCAAGCCTTGTCCGGCTGCACCCCTCTTTTCGGCCCTGCCACCAGCTCTGGCAGGACTTCGAGGCCCCGTCTGGGGGAATCTTTAGGGAATTTCATTTGTTGTTCTGGCCTCTACACAATAGCTACCACAGTACTTGCTCCGCCGCGCTGCCGCCAGAGCGAAATGGTCCACGGCGGCGGGCGGTGGGATCCGAACTGGGATGATTTGATGCTCGCCAGATCATCCGCCACACACCAACCGCTAAGCGTGACCCAACTTGTCGATCTGGATCTGTCCGGCGTTTTCCTGTGCAGGCACCCAGGGCGCAGCACTGCCTAACCCAGATCATTTCGATGCCGTAGAAATTTTTTCCCGCCCTTTGTCGTCTAAGATGGGACTAACCCCTGTCCTCTGGCCCAACTGGCCAGTGTTGGTCAACGCCGATCAGACCACACTCATTGATCTGATCCCGAAGATTGCCGTCAACACTCAGCATCCAGAGCTCCAGAAAGCCCAGAAACCTGAGGCATGCAAACGGCCAGACCCAGACTTGGGATTTTCTCACCTACCCAATCAATTCTTCTAGCCCTGAGTTGGTCATAAGTCGACCCGTGAGAACTACAGGTCACTGAGCAGAGGAAGTGGACAGGATGTCAGTCGCGGGGTTCATCACTCATAGATGGGAGAACTTGGGATACACACAGCCTCCGTAGGTACACAGCAGAGCCGGTGAGACGCCCTCAAGTTGCGTAGACTTCGACCTTGCCGTTTCACCGGCTAGCTGGAGACGGGTTCCCGGGACGGGATCCTCAGATTCGGAGTGGACGGCAAGCAAAGAGAGGCGCATTGGCCCACGGGCAACTGCCCCGCGACGCCCCACCGGAGCTTGGGCCAACGGTTTAAGAACCGGCCAGCTGGGATAGCATCAGAATCGGAAAAACAAACACATCGCGATCAAAATACAAATCATTTTCAACTCCTATATTTCTGGTCGAGGATCGGGTGCGATGTCGTTGTCGCGTAAAAGATGCGCCAATTTGAAGATTATATGCGGGAGAGTTTCGACCATGCCACCGGATGGTACCGAGACAATGGATACGAGGGTCTCAACAAAACCGCTGATGGTAAGATGGCGCGTCTTTTTTCACTCCCACCCCCCAGATCCTTTTGCTTTCCTACCTTCGTCCATGATGCTAATGACGCGGCCTCGAAATAGAGCTTTTACGATTTCGCATACCATGCGGTTTGAACTTTTCCCTCTCGTCCCTCGCGACCCCAAACTTCGCCACTTCATACCACTTGAGCGCTGGCGGCCAGTTCGACGGCTCAATATGCTACCTGTACTCGTCCGTTCCGCTGAGGAACGTTATAGCGGGCTCCGACACTATCCCGCTCCCGATTCTCCTGCGGTCATACAGGCAGGTCCTCGAACTGCCCAAAGTCGTCCAGCATGAACCAACCACGCCTCCCACGACCCCTCTCCAAAGGTTCCTTCGGCATCCCTCGCTAGTTTTCGGAAGGCTATTCTTGCCACAATCCATGCTGGAGGCCCTGGTTATAAAACGCGCATCTCCGACATTGCAGTTCCAACTGAAGGGAATCAGCGGTGCGGACCTCCCCAACGGCGGGACGATACTCGGGGTAGCGCAGTACAACACGCCCCAGCTGGGCGTCGAGGGCCTCCTGTCGACCGATGGCGGGCTCCTCGGCCTAAGGGGCCTCTACAACTTCGGCGGTGACGCTTCTGCCTCGTCGATAGCACCGACCAACGGCTCAAACTCACGCTTGGCGGACGGGTACGGCATGATACACACGCCTGCGCCGCGGACTACCGGGAACGGCGACGAGCGAGATAGGATTTACGGACGCTTCAGCGCTGGCGGCGAGATGTACTACGGGGTCCTGAACAAATCCATCGGTGCATCGCTGGGCGCCAGGTTCGCAACTCTGCCAGCGCATCGAGGCACCCCCCTCGTGGCGACCATGACGCTTAACCCTCTCATGGGGAACATCAGCGCTAGTTTCGCGGTGTCGGGACGCCAGGTCTGCTCTTTAGCAACCCGGTTCGACTTCAACGTTTACAGCTACGAGAGCGACTGGGCCGTCGGCATGGAGCTCTGGGGCAAGGGCCGCATGGCGGGCCTCATCGGCGCTGTCGACGAACCTGAAGAAACTAAGGCGGCTGCGACCTCTACCATAGTGCAGAGCAAAGAAAGACCCACGAGACGGGAGAGAAGCTTCCAGGCCAAGCTGGAGTGGAGGTTGGACAAGGAAGACGAGCAGGTGGCTGTCCAGTCGCTGCCGAATCCATCGCAAATTTCTAGTCTGAACGGCGACGATGAGTTTTCCGGCGTGCTCAAGGCGCGCATGGATCAACACTTCAAGATTGGACTTCTCTGGGAGGGGCGGCTGAAGTCCCTGATTTTC
The DNA here is from genome assembly GCA_003049485.1 of Ophioceras dolichostomum. Classification (NCBI taxonomy): domain Eukaryota; kingdom Fungi; phylum Ascomycota; class Sordariomycetes; order Magnaporthales; family Ophioceraceae; genus Ophioceras; species Ophioceras dolichostomum. Next base: position 101,539 of record PYST01000105.1, read on the forward strand.
AGTCTGGGCACAAGCATGAGCCTAATTCGCCCCGAGCAGTCGTTCCGTAGCCTTGGACTCGAGATTCAGTATTCGTCATGAGTACCTACCTATCTAGCCCCGTTCACCACCTCCGCGATGGCAAAAGAAATAACAGCAACACGCCGACCAGCAGTTCTCATCGAATGATGACTGGTTCCACCGCCCCCATAGCCGACTAGAACGCCTCGTCCTTCGTCTGGCAAGGAGCTTGACCAATCAGTCACACGGGCTTGTATGCCCTGATTGGCGGTGCGTGCCGTCCGGGTCCGTCCGGCCGTTGCAACCCTGAGGCCGTCGGAAACGGGGGCTGCACCAAGAAGGACCGATGCATGTGGGGGCGACGAAAGGAAGTGCCACATGCTCGAGGCCCAAGCCAACCGAAGCCGGTCTAGAGTTTACTCAACGTCGCCTGACGGGCCACGAGGACGTGCTACCGCATCTGGGTGCCACGTAAGATGTATCAGGGGCGATGCAAAGGTGCGAACTTGTTGCCTGCCATCTGTCAAATGAGATGTGCTACGTTCGTACTGTAGTCTGGCGCCTCGACGGGAGAATATTTGATGTATTGAAACCTGCGGGCTCCCATATTACTGCTCCCTCAACTACGCCAGCTTCTCCTGCCTCGACCACCATTTCGAAGACTCACCCGGCCGTTAGAAGAGGGTTCGGAACCGCCAACCCCGCCTTGTATGACTTGCAAGGATTACTCAGCTTCTGCTGTGGAGGCATATCCCTCGACGAAGTTGGCGCACCACATGTGGGAAGCCCTCACACAATGGCCGGCAAGCGACGAAGTTCTCAGCTAGCACGGCTGAGTATAACCGAAAAATACCGGTTGTTGAAGAATCGTCCCCTCACTCCTTCTCTCCTCTCTTCCCCTTGACCAACACAATTGATTCCCCTCCACGAGGTTATGATGAACTGTGCGGAGTAGTCGAGAGAAGTTGAGAACCTTGATGGTCGGGGTGTGTGTGGAGCGGCCCCAAAAAAAGGCTTCCTTCGGCGCTAAAAAGCTTTTCTCCCAGCGATCACCCTGCCAAGTTACGCGGCTTCTCGGTAAGCAGGCAGGGCTGTGATGTCCCGCTCCGCCCTCGTCAGGACCTATGATCAATGGGACCTGGAAAAACGGAAGGCACGGCGAAAAGGGGACCTCGGAGGAGGCTCTCCTTGCCCACTGAGCACAAACATGCCACATACCGGTTTCCGTGGGTGTACAGACATCATTTCGGGATCGTGTTTCTTTACTCCAGCGCCGAACTTTCTCGCCGCAGACGGACGGGTACGGCCGGGCTGGACCACGAGGCTTATCGCGGTCAACAAGTTCCACCCGATATCAGACCGAGTCCTAAAGCTACTAGCCAATATCAATTCGAACTGGCAAAGGTTCGTCGCGAGGAACTGGGTGGAGGGCAGCGCCGGACGCAATTGCGCCATGTACGAGACAAGCGTAAAAGTGAACAATGCACGATATCCGACAAAGAACTTGAAGACGTTCGTGGCGTGTCCGTTCGATTCCCACAAACAGGAACCTGGACGGGACAGACCCGACCGATGGCTCACTCATCCACGCACGTTGGTTGTGTCGGGGCTCTGCTTGTAAGGGCCGCTGAGTCGAGTAATCCTGCTGGCCCGCCAACACCAACAATTCCTGGTCGAGTCCCGTCTCCACGCTTGTCCATCAAGGTGCCCAGACCCAACTTTCTCCCACAAAGCAACGATTTCGAAGAATCATTAATCAATGTTAATGTCATGACCATCTACTTTCGCTTTTCTGGTCCTTCAATGGACGAACTTGTCTTCTCACCCCGCCGACTTCGCGGCTTGCACATAGTTCTGCTACACATTTCTTCCCCACGAGCCAAGAGCTTGAAAGTAATTCTGCCTTTCCGCGATACACCGGTCTAGGCCAAACTTTCCCTCCCGCTCGGAACAGAGAAACCGTCAAGCCTACCCGTACGGTTGGACCCGTGTCATCGAAGCCATCCTCCCCTCGAGGCTAGAACGGACGGGCACAGGAATCGCGTACTCGAAACGTCACTCGCCGTCGACGAAACTGCGGCCCACAGAACTGTGGCACCGAAGAACCAATTTGTTCACCCACACCTTTCACTACATCATCTGTATCGACGGCCAAGTCCTTGCACATTGGCGGGGGTACTTCGATCTTATCTGCACGCCAAAGGGACGCCGGGGGCACGACAGCTTAACGGCCGCATCGAGGAGCTGCAGCCGCTCATGGCTCACTGACATCCATATCAGGGTGCCATTGTTCTCCGCCGCCCTCCCCAAGCAGACCCTTGAAGCCCAATATTCCCTGACATCAGAAGAGGAGGAGTCCCTTTGTTCCTACCTCGCCATCAAGGTGTACAACAACGGGGCGCGCAATTCCCTTGTGTGTGTTTTTTTTGTGCCTAATAAAGCCGCCCGACCCTTTTTGGTCATTGACATCTCTTGACCCGTCCTCTTGAAACCGACATCAACAAATCTTCGGGCAAGATATTAAGGGTGAAGAAAACCCTCCTTGGTGGCTCTGGGGACGGGAGCTTTTTACCACCAACCTAATTCAAGACGGCCCGGTCAAAGGTTCCGTAAAACGTTTCTCCGGTGCCTTGTCGATTTATTACACCTAGAGTGTCACCCGGGCCTCTCGGTCACATTCCCTCTCTCAGACCATCAGAGCAAACACCCAGCTACTTGTCTTTCATTTTCACAAACACCAGAACACTCTATACAATATACCCAGCCTTCCCGACCCTTTGAGGAATACCCGACCCAGACTTTACCATCCCACCTCTCACCTATCACACCGAACCGACACCACAATGGATTCGCCAAGCTCTGTGGCGTTCAACCTCCTACGCCGGCAGGACGCCGACGCCGCCGGTCCCGCGGCCGACGCGGCCCCGGCGGGCTGCCAGGCCGATGAGGTAGTCAGAGACTACGCGCAGCTCCGCATCGCCTCCATCTTCATCATCATGGTGGGCTCACTGGTGGGCGCCCTGCTCCCGCTCTGGTTATCCCGCTCCCGGAGCAACAAGAACAGCCGGCTGAAGCGGTACGCCTTCTTCATCGCCAAATACTTCGGCTCCGGCGTCATCGTGTCCACTGCCTTCATGCACCTCATCTCGCCCGCCAACGAGATACTGGGGATGGAGTGCCTGGAGCCCCTGCTCGGCACCTACGACTGGACCATGGCCATCGTGCTCATCACGGTGATGGTCATGTTCCTCATCGAGCTGCTGGCCAGCTGGCTCGAGGCCAAACGCGATAGTCGACGCGGATCGCACGCTTCGGGCCACTCCCATTCCCATCATCACCACCACCATGGTGGTGGTGCTTCCCGCTTCGCCGACGACGACCCAGAGGCCGCTGCTCAAAAGCACGATGTCGAGAACGGAAGCGAGCACGGCTCCTCGTCTCCCCAGTCGCACCAGCACCACCACCAGAAGGACGCCAGCGAGGCGGCCCTCCCGGCCCCCGGCGGCGCCACAGAAGACGACGGCCAGACGCCGCCCCAGCAAACCGCCGGCGGCGGCGGCGGTGGCCTCCCGCGCTCATCCCTCGGCTACTCCCCCGGGAGCAAGGACCACCTCGCGCACGCGCGTGACCACACCGAAGGCGACAGCCATATCGCCTTCGGCGGGAAAGTGACTTCGATCGTCATCCTCGAGGCGGGCGTCGTCCTCCACTCCATTTTCATCGGCCTCACCCTCGCCGTCTCGTCCGGGTTCATTATCCTCTTTATCGTGCTCGTCTTCCACCAGACCTTCGAAGGCCTGGGGTTGGGCTCCCGCCTGGCGACCTTCGAGTGGCCGACCAGGGGGCTCCGCCGCCTCACGCCCTGGGTCTTCGCCGTCATGTACGGCCTGGCCACGCCGCTCGCCATCGCGGTGGGGCTCGGGGTGAAGGAGGCGCTGCAGGACGACCCGACGAGGCGGTTCCTGGTCGAGGGGTTCAGCAATGCTATTAGTGGGGGGATCCTGCTGTACACGGGCGTCGTGGAGCTGATGGCGCACGAGTTCATGTTCAACCCGGAGATGGAGCGCGCGCCGTTGAGGTATAAGCTGCTTGCGTTTGGGTGCATGGCTTTCGGGGCGGCGCTGATGGCGCTGCTTGCTAAGTGGGCTTAAGAGAGAGTGGCTGGCATTGAGCCGCAGCAGGGCAAGTCTCGTCTTTTAAATTGTCTACCTAGGTACCTAGGTACGGACCTGACCTGCCTGCCGTGGTCATCACCCCGACTCATGCATTATTCATCACCAGTCCGCCGCGTCTGCCGTACGAATGATATGGGGGCACTTTGGAATGATCGGGCAGGTGCTTACGTCCCGGCAGGCAAAACCACAGAATGACTCCAGCCTCAAAGAAGAGGTTGCCATCGGTAGGTAATGATAGGGGTAAGCTGGCTTAGCCAGCGGCACCTACCAAATATATAGAACTATTCACACTTTTACAAGGCAATCTTTCCTGGCAATCTTTTTTTCATTGCGTTGCAGATAACTCAACGGTTGTGACCTCTGGTAAAAGTGAGCAGTGAGGGGTGACTTCTTGTCTTCATTTCAACCTATCACCTTCGCAGCATCGACGGAGAGATAGTGAGCGACCGACCAGTCAGAATGGACGACAAAATGACAAGGTACACATGTAGTAGGAGAGCTCACTATCCTCCTCCTCCCCGTCGTCCTCCTATTCCATGTTGAAGAGTTCCATATTGCCGTGGATCTTGAGGCGCAGTCGCAGCTTCTCGTCTGCAACTGGCCCACATCACGAAGTCGTCGGCAGCGTGCAGCTCTGTGGAGGGGGCCGGTGAGGCCCTGACCCTCCTTTTTTTTATATGTCTGGTCCTATATCGACTTTATTTCAGGCGGTATCTAGCCTGAAGAGCATCAGAGGCTCCAGGGGCTTACAGTGCAGACTTCCCAGTCTCCACGGCCAAGCACGTGGCTCCACCTGATCTCGACCTGCCTTCTTCATTCTCAACACTTTTGCATTCGACCTGGCAGAAGGAGATCTTGGCCGCCATCTTGGTACACGTGTCGTCCAGCGGGGCTTGCTCCCTCATGAGAGACAGGCATACCCGCAAAAGTTCTTCTCGATATGGCCTCTCATTTCACTCTCAAAGAAATGTGCCAGATTGGTCACCAATACATGCAGAGACGGAGTGATACCTTCTTACCTCTTCGATGCGATTGTTGCTTGTCTCGACGGGGCCCTCCCAACAACTTGTGGCATCGAGGTGCCTTGCCTGACTGGCTAATAGGTTTGGGAGTCAATTACTGGCTCCTCCGACTGGTTGATCGAGGCCAATCATCTCGTTCCATAGGTACCTACCTACCTGGACATCTCAAGCCACCTCACGACAGCAGCTGAAAGCAGAGGGAGGGAGGGGTCGGCCCAAGGCACACGGCACCCCTGCATGCTGACAAAGGCTCCTTCCGTGGTCATTAATGCCTCGCGAGGCTGAGCTCGACTTGATTCGACTTGCTAGCCTTTGCTAAACGCATGCTATGTATGTCTAAGCATCGAAATTGGACGTACAGAGGTGTTCAGTCAGTCATCTTCATCATCAAATCAGGAGGCCAACTATCGATCGCTCATACGCACAATGGCGTCTAGTATTCCAGGCCCTTCAGACTCATCCCGGCTCCCTCTGATCCCCCGCGACAGCGGCGGCGACCTGAGCCAACAAGGCTCCGTCAACTGGGACAACATCGTCCACCGTACCGTGACGTTTTCCGTCGGCGTCCTCAATCGTTGCGCGAACGCCGGAGTCGACCCTTACACCGTCGTCGTCGGCCAGGCCATTGCCCAGAACCTCCCCCTAGCACGCCGGGGGCGCCAAAACATCCACGACGCGGTTACGTCTCTGCAGTTCCAGAACAGCATCTCCGACGCGATGTGGTTCGGATTCGGCATCCGGGCTTTCGTCCGCACCCTAGTCCTCACCAACGAAGGGACGAGCCTCCTCGCCCTGTGCGCAACCCTCGCCGAGTGTTTCCACGAGGACGTCGCCGCCGAGGTCATGTTTCATATCGTGAAGGCGTTTCAGGCGCCCAGAGAGCTCGCACCGTCCACGACGGAGTGGCTGATGATAGTCAGGGCGTGTTCGGGGGCGCTCGCGACGACCAAGTTTCCGATCCTAGCCGAGGGGTTCATGAGGCTCGATCCGAGCTCGGCTCGGACGACGATGCCCCGCTTTGCCTTTCACCAGTCCTCCTTTGCCAGGGGATTCCCGCTGCCTGGAGACCTCGCTGCTGTTCTCGTCGCTCTGGGAAAGGTGGCGAGCGGACAGCTGGACTCTATACACGTTTCGGGATGTGCGGCGGTCGGCTGGGTTGGAGCTGTCGCGGAGTGGCTTTTCGACCTCAGGGTGATCATCTTCCCCTCTCCTGAAGATTCAGTCGACCCGGTATACTCAAACTGCCCGAGCAATCAGGATGCGCAGGTCTATTTGACTATGGAACGGCCCGAAGGCGAGCTCTCCTCAGCGCCACCAGTATCCACATCATCATCACAGCCAAGGGTTCACCTCGTATCGAAATCTTATCTGCTACCCGATAGCACGGCGCTTGTAGCCCTAGAGGCGGTCTCACTAAGCTATCTTGCGATAGGTAAAGTCCTACTCAGCGGCAGGGTCCCGTGGCAGTCATGCCTGACGAATACTTTCGGGCTCGAGTTTGAGCGGTTGTGTAAAACGCCTCTGAACTTCGGCAAGGCTCTGGGGTGCGCCGCCCGGATCTTCAAAGCAATCACCAAGGCTGAGCCGGAAGTCCCCTGGTTGTATCTCAAGGGTTGCCAGAGCTATTTCGACGCCTCGTACGGCCAGGGCTTCATTCAGAACGCCATCCGCTGGTTCCCCGAGCTGGCCACCGTCAGGCCCGCCATGGAAACTGCCTCCCGATTGAGCTTCAACAATGCCAAGGCGGGATATGAAGAAAGCTTTGCTGCGATACAGCGGCTGTGCAATTGTTCTGTTTGTAGCGACTGGGAAAACATGCTCGAGGAGCAAGGGTTTTGCCTTGTCATCGTCATGGAGACCATCATCGTCCTTTGCCAAGTCACGGCCGGCCTCACGGTGGCGGACCATCTGCACCCAACGAGGTGCGGATTGGAGTCGTTCTACAAAAGGCAGCTTAACGTCCACAACTGGATCGAGGAACCAGAATCGACAGAAAGGGACGAAGACGGCGGGCTCAGGGAAGGGCTCCAGGCGATCGGGCCCCTCATCTACGTCCTCTGGGCGAACGATTTCGTGACTCTCACGCTGGAGGATTACTCGACGGGGATGGAGGCGAGGCTGGTCGCCGCTATCAAGCTCTTCACCGGCCGGAGCACGCTCAAGAACGGCGCCGGCAGTGCCGTGAGCGCGGGTGGCATCTGCGCGTACCTCGACATACTGCGGGAGGTCTCCGTCGCGCCCGAGAACGCGGGCCGTGTCAACGTCATCCCGGGCTCGATTGAGCACGATCATAAGTGTTTCCCAAAGGTGCAGGACGATGAGATCAATCTCTTGCGACGGCAGATACGACGCGACGGGTCCGTACCAGCGCCTCTCCCGCGCCTTTGCGCCGCGATCGCGGAGCTAAGCGAAGTCGTCCTGGAGGCTACGGAGACTTCTTACGCGCTTGCTGTGAACTTTCTGTTCCGTGGTGGTGGGGGTGGCGGACATCAAGACGGTGCATTCACACCATTCCTTCGGGTCGGTCCTTCTCACATCATAAAAATGGCCCACAAGGCTCGCGGCCTTGTGCAATGTCCGAGCCTAGGTCAGGGTTCAGGTCAGAGCGGCGCTGCAGCCACAACAGCTGTTCCTGGCAGCAGCATCTGCCAGAGGAAGGGGAAGCGGTCGTCCGCCGCGGAAGCGCCATGGACTTCTTCAGCGGACGCGGCCGAGTACCCGATTCTCAAGGTGAAAATGCCCGGCAGCGACATCAACGGGTCCTCAGATGTTGTGGTTGAGGTTTGCGACACGGCAAAGGGCGGAGAGATTCTTCGGATCGTCGCGCTCGGGATTACCACTACACCAGGAGTCAGTTCACTGTATTCTTGCATACTATCGGATGGGGAGTGTGTCAATTGCTGTATAAGGAAGGCTCTTCTCCTCGATTCTGAGTCTTCTGAAAGAGGAGCGGCCCTGGTGATTGCTGACATCACAAATCAACGATAACCAGTTATAATAGGATGGTGCATTGTCGTCGCTTGTCGGGATAAAGACATCAATGATGCAGGCAGCTAGGCGGGCGGGGATGCAAAGCTCATGTTTTTTTCTCTCCTTTTGTGTCCCTGGATGCATATCGCTTTTACGCACCTGTACCTGACTTACATCTAGGTACCTGTACCTAATATTCCGGCTAGCGTATGGATGGATAGGTACCTACCTAGGTAAGTAATTTAGAATCTAGAAGAGAAGACAGCCCAAGGGCTGCTTTGGCTTGTGCTAACGTTAATGGAAGCGAAGAGACCTTTGCTCAATAACGTGGCCACCCTAGAACCGGTGCAGCCCTAGAAACGGTGCAGTATCATATGATCTGCCCCAACCAAATTTCCCACCTCAACAAAT
>PYST01000106.1:7172-48194 GCA_003049485.1 Ophioceras dolichostomum
CCCTCGCCCTCAGTCTACCTTGCTGTCTTCTTGTCTTGTCTTGGCTTTCCCGGCGGCAGGATCCCAAGCGGCCGCAAAGTCTGAAGTGATGTCCGCATCGATGGAGATGCGAGCAAGCCAGTGAAAAATGAGATGATGAGTTGTTCGCGGGGGCATTGCCTCCTCCTAGTCTTACCCCACCTGCTAGGAGACGCGAGGCGATAGGCTGGCGGGCAACCGAGAGGAATAGGAATGATGATGATGTGTTTTGGGAATCGATCCCGCCTGCCTGGCACTAGAAGACGGCCCGCTCGCCGTTGCCGAGAAGGCTCGAGGCGAGCGGCGGAGACGTAAACTGAGGGGCGTTGGAGTTAAACTGATGTAGTTGTCAGCGAGGGCCGGTCGGGGGGTCTCGGACTTCAACTTATCCGTCAAGCAAGTCAGTCCTTGTGACCACCGCCGCAGGTCCCCTCCCCCACGTTCGAGATAGATAAGAGATGAGGGGAGGACAAATCGGGGGGAGGCACGGGATGATTCGGAACGATTAACGGTTGTAAGAAGAAATGGATGGGATTCCGCTTGCGGCTTTCCAAGAAGAACTAGCGGCCCGCCGTAAAGATCCGGCGATGGCAGCTACGAATGAACGTCGTAGGCGCCGCGCGCGCCTCGTTTTGTGCGAGGGGTCACGATACCTTTGCCTGCTCGGCCTATCCGTCGCGAGAGCAAGAGGATTGTGTGTGTGTGTGATGACACATGGGCATCGGGCGAATGGTGGTTGCGGAAGAGCTGAGGAGATCAGGGGATGCGTGACACGTTATGGAGCGCAAGGGGCCAGTAGAGTCCCTCGCTGAAGTCCAACAGCCTGGTGCAGAGACGTCACTGCTCCACCCGCTGAGCCCACTGAGCTCTCCCCACGAGCCCGCGAGCCCACGCGACGAGCCGACCCATTGTTTCAGACTCCCGGAGGAATTTCATTTCGGGGCAACGGGGAAACGGGGAGGTGCGAGGCAAACAACCTTCGGTCAAGAAGTCGGTAGGTATCAAGAGAAGACAACGGCGTCGTCCGTTTTCTTTCTTTTTTTTTCTTTTTTTTTTGGCCCTCCATGGTACAAGCGGCGGGATAGTATTTACATTCTGGGATCTTTCGGCCGGAATGTGGGCGTGATGATTTCGCCATATTGGGAGTTTGGGACGCCCAGATCCCGCCCCTCCACTTCGAATATGTCAACTCTAGTGAGGCCGTGGAAGATCCGGTAGAACTTTTCTGTTTTCGCACTGCCTATCTTATGTCGATCGCGATGACTGGTCCCTGATTTTCCTCCAAGAGCACGCCTTGATGATAACTCTTTCGTCATCCTTCATCCACCCGGCAGTTTCAGATAGACCAGGGAATTCCACAATGAACGATCGACGTGGTAGGAGTGTCGGTACGAAGAAGGGCCAAAATCGTTTCCACCTTGGATGAGCAACACGAAGCACGTGAGACGAGAAACAGGCTTGTCACGATGGATGGCACGGGACGGGAAGGACTAACACGACAATGGAACGACACACCAACTCCACGGGAGCGTTTTTCTCACCGGCTTCATCGATATTTCCCCCCTCCTGGCTCCTTAGCCCCCCCGCCCTCTTCCCCCGCCCTCCAAGAGTTTAAAGATAGGACAAACCAAACCACCAGGCAGCACTCGTCGGTTGGACGGAAGCGAAGCGAAGGTGTGCAGAGTATCTGATAGATGATAGATGCCGCTCCGTGGGGGGAAAGAAGAAGAGGAGAAGGTCCTTTTGTCAGCGATGACCACATCTTAGCTTGCTCCTTCTATGATAGGCGAACCTCGATCCCATGAGAGAGCCTTCCTTGATACTCAACCTCCTCTCTGAGTATGCCGACCGAGCCGGGCCAAGCGCGCACCCTAAGGCGATCATTTCTTCAAGCTCGGTTTCCTGAGGTGCTCAAGCAAAGTCGGAGGCCCCTAGGAAGTGATGAAGATGATGTGTGCCCACATGCTGCAGCTATCTGGCTGCACAGTCCTCGCTGACCCTGACCGGATTACTTTGTACGGACCAACAGCCCAATATCAAATCCGCGGTAGGGGAATATGTGGTCAACTCCCCCTCTCCCCAGGATAACCCCTGGGAGGGTTCTGGTACAGGTCCACGTGCGATTTGGTGCTGTTACTGGCTGCTGGGCCCAAAAACACAAGTCCTCTACGTTTGGTCCTGGGAGCGTCGCCCTTCTTCCAAGGTGTTTGCGTTGACAAGTCTGTAGGTAACGGAGGGAGTGAAGGGAAGTAAGGTGCTCACAAGATGCTGAACTCTGCGAGCGGCAATAGCTCCGCTAGGGCTTGCTCCCTCCGTAGCCTGCAGTTAGAGCCACATGCAGCCAATGAGCCTTCCCTCCTCCAATTCCTTTTCCCCTTTCCGAACGAACCTAACTTTCCTAAAGCGTCACTCATGTCAAATTTCGTCAATCCCATCAGGGGATGTTGTTTGTACCTGGCTGATGGTAGGCACTGATGAGCCGCTGGCGCTTCGTCCTACGGATGTCTTCCGTATCAATACGAAAACAGTTTGACCAGCAACCCGCCTGCAAAGTCGGCGGAGACTCAACATTTAAAAGTAGGAGAAGGGCCTCGGAAAATTGCCAGCACATACCTAACGGCTCGGAGAAAAGGTCCAGTCTTATGCCCGTTTAAATAGAAGAGATATATCGAAAGTCCTCCACTATCGTGAGCTTTTGAGAGTCATCCGTGATGTTCGTGGGATACGCCCAACAAAGCTGCAAGGCCAGGTTGTGGACGAGTCCGCGAGATAATGCCCACAGCGCGACGCTGAACCAGCCAATGGGGGTGGATCCCTCAAGCTGATAGCGATTGACTGCAACAGCATGCCCTAGTGCTAGGCCATGCGGTGCTGGCATTTCCCCTCACCGTCTTCCAAATTGTGCTGTCTGTACGCTTCACTTCTCGTGGGCACAATCCTCACCCCGCTCGGCCTCACGATGCCCTTTCGCAATCGATGACTCCTTTTTGGAGAACCCCCTCCCCCTTCTATACATAGCATCAATGTATAGCATCTATGCTCCACGTATATGTTGCAACTTAAAGACGCAGCAAGCCGAGAAAGGCAGAGACGAGGCAAGCTTTCGCATCAGGCCGCTTTATACGGCCCGCGTACGTGTTCGTGGCCAGCATGTTGGGCAATTGTCGACCTAGGTGTGTGCATACGTTCGAGCAGCGAAAAGGGGCGAAAACAAGCCGAGGTGGGCTTTTCGGAGTGGACAGCGCAACATTTTCAAGCACCTCGAAGCAATAAACAGGTCATTGTTGTGTCTGGTCGGACGCCGGAAGCAGCAGTGGCAGCAAAAGCAGCAGAAGCACCACACCGCGGCAGCAACGGCGTCAAGCAGTGCGACCTGCTGCGTCCTGCGTCCTGCGTCCTGCAACCTGCGAGCTGCGACCTATTCTTCAACCTACCAGCCTTCTTACCCGACGTATCTCAACAGACAGCGAACAGCAGACAGCACACAGGAACGAGGTGGATGGACGGCACACAAGTCGGCACAGAAGGCAGAAGGTGTGAGGCGGGATCTGAAAGGAAGACAGGCCGGCTGCGAGGTGGTCTGGTCCTGCGTGCCATCGACAAGTACGTGGTACCTGAAGTTGCATTCCATCATGCATCATTCTCCTAATCTAGGTACTCCCGTATCAGCCTCACAATCCCGCCAGCCTAGTACGAAGGAGGGGGTAGTATCAACATCGGACTCTCGTGGTACAACTTCGTACCGTCAATTCCCTCTGCCTCCCAACTAACCTACCAACTAATGTACCAGCGAAGGTACTAGCGAAGGTATTTACTCCCTCGAACGGAGCTCCTTCTCCTTCTCACCTCCTCTACCGGCCTCTCACAATGTTACCTATCAGCTCTCAGCTACAGAAATACAAGACATACAGGTTCGGCGTGGGCACATGAGTGGGGATCTAGTCATACAAATGTATTGTTGCCCTTCCCTTCCTGCCTGCCTGAGGTCTGAAGCGCGCTCTGTTGGATATTCATTCCCGATGCGGTGTGAGTGTGCCTCGTACGTCCTCGATATTGCCCGTCAGGTCAGTCCCGTGTGACTCCGGATCCTGTCAGTCTTGTCGTTGCTGCAAGGTGCAAACCTCCCGTCATCCACACGTCGTCATCATCCGAGCTCCATGTCGTCTACGACCACACACCTAGCCCAGCCTGGCCGGCCCCCGTTCAGCGACCAACCTTCCTCCATGTACCTAGGTACCTACACTACCTACCTCACATCACGAAATAAGGTGGGGTGGGCAAAGGTGGGAGCTCGATCTGAGGCAAGAGACACACCAGCCTACACCAGCCTGCACGGGCAAACACGCAATAGTGTAAGTACTCTGTGTAGCGCAGTCTTTAACGTCGTATGTCGACCAAGAAGAACGGTAGCGAGGTACCTCGGTTCTTCCGGCCGCCTTTTAGGCCATCCGTCAACATTCCCACCATTCCACATCGTCCAGTCAGAGTTCAAAGACAGCCGATTGTGTCTTCCCGGCGCCCCTCATCCTCGGCCCTTCCCTTGACGGGCTAGCCTAGCTCGCCCGGTGAGAGTTGGGGCCAACGGGGCGGGAAGAATCGAAGCACTTGAGACAGCCAGACAGCCAGCTCCCCTTCCTTCGGTTGCCCTACTACTATACATAGATGACAAACCAGAGACCGAAGAGAACCTACTCCAGACACACCTAGGAAAACCGACGTAGAGAATACCCACACACACCTTGTATGTACCGCCCCAAGGCATTCCTTTTGTCATGGCACTAGCGGAGTCGTCCGCCCATCCATTCAATGGTCTCCTGCCGTCCACTCTCAGACTCCCTCTTGTCGCTCACTTATCATGTCTTCTCTCGCTTCCCCAAAGTCGCTTTCTACTGTAAACCGCTAGCTCCTCGTGACCTTTTTTGCGTGCCACACCGCTGCATCGCTATCCGTCATCAAACCTTCCTGGGCCGCAGTTGGCCAATCCCCGCGAGAAATTCTTTGCTGGGCCTCTGCTTGCAGTATCGTCCAGCTAGCTAGGCTGGGTGCTGGTCCTGCACGCCCTATGGTTCCGTCCAACACCGTCGAGGAAAAGATGTCACCTCCACCATCAGCAATGTACCTAACCTACCTCGAGGTACTCTCGTACTCAGTAATTCCCTTTGCTCCTTGCTCTTACCCCTAGCCCCCTGGCTTGGGCAACAACATAACATGTGCGTCGACGTACCACGTCTACTGTACTAGCAGGGAAAAGGGGGTGAGCGCAACCTAAAAAAATTTATTTGACACTTTTTTTTTCTTCTTCACGTCTCTTTGTCCTTCTGGTGCTTCCACCCTGCGGATTTCTTGGTCTGTGACAGAATCCACCCCAATTTGCTGGTCGACACCCCCTGTCCCTGTCTGGTCGACCCTGTCGTCGTCAGAAGAACAGCGAAGCCCTCGCCTCACCACTGCTCTGCGTTCACAATTCCGTTTTGGGTATTTCACTTATAAAATCTTGGTGTGGCCGTCCGCCGCCCACCGTCCACCGTCCACCCACGCAACCACTCACTACCCGCCAGCAAGCAAGTGAAAGTGGACGACCTCTCATATGGACCAGCTCTCCTCGTCAACAAGGCAGCGCCATTTTTTCCACACCCCGAGGAGGAGGGATCAACATTTACAGAGTACAGAGTACGCGTCTGCTTTTCGCTTCTGCTTATTATAAAAACCTCAACCTGCCCCCTTCTCACTCGTGTCTCCATTCCCACATCAGCCAGCACCTTCATCAGCCATCATCTATCACAAGCAAGCACCAACACAAAGACCAACAACAACAACATCCAATATACAAACAAAGGCTTTCCAACTTCCTTGTTCTGCATACAAGAACAGCATAAAGTTAACTTCCACCTCGAACTCTATACTCCACCTCGATCCCAGATTATAACTACAACCTCCCACCAACCTGTTCCTGCTACTATCAGTGTGTTGACTCATCAACGATAACGACACCTCCAACTTTCCTTTTACAACAACACGACCTACACGGGTTGGGTCGCACCACGTCCCTCTCTGCACCTCTATCACAACGGCCTTTCTACAACACAACAGCAACAACCAAAAACAGTAACAACGACTACAACCCAACACAAAAGCCTCACAAACACTCTGTTCCAGGGAGAAAGAAGAAGAAGAAAAAAACCGCCAAAATGTCCGTCACGGAGGTTCGAGAGCTCGTCAACCACTGCTGCGTCTGGTGCTGCAAGGCCGTGGACTTCGGCACCCACGACTACTGCGGTGGCAGCTCCCACTGCCACCGCTGCCCGGCGTAAAAAGAATGGGATAAGCACCACCAGCAAGAAGAACCCATCTCGCCGGGCGCCGGCGAACAGCGCCGCCTTCTGCCCCGTTGTGGTTGTTTCCGTTCTGTTTTTGTTCTCATCTGTCTCTCCACCCTTTTCCACTTTGCCGGCCGGACCACCCCCAATACACAGGTACATACTTACCTACCTACCTACTTACTGTATTTCCTTCCTACCTACAAGGTACCTTTTTCACACACACCACCACCACCACCACCGTGACCATGAGCTCTGCCTCCTTTTTTGGGGTCCTCAGCCAGCCAGACAGCCATCATGCAGCAGCAACACTGCTTACCACCCTCCTCTTCCTACCTACTTACCAACCTGTTGCTCCTATATTACCCGACTTTCTCCTTCCTCAGGTACGAAGAGCGTGTCCTCTCACCGGTCACTCCGGCAGGCAGGCAGGCAGGCAGGGAGGAGGCGGGCGGAGGAGGAAAGCGGAGGAGGGCCGAGAGAGTGTGTGAGAGTAAGAGAAAGACACACACAAAAAGAGCATGGGGATGGATGGATCTGGCCGAGACGCACACCTTCCTTCCTGCACGCACGCACAGCACGCATATACGCATGCCGCCAGACCACCACCACCACCACCACCACCACTACGCAGACAAACGAGGCACTTTTCGCTGCCTGCCCTGCTGCCCTGCTGCTTCTGCTCCTCCTGCCCTCCATCATCCACCCACTCACCCACCATCCACGCATCATCGTTCCCTCTCCTCGGTTCTCTCCCTTTTTCCTTCTTCCTTCGTTCCGTCTATCCTTCTGCCTCTCCACAAAAACCAGTCGTCACGATGGTCGTCGTAGTGGTGGTGGTGTGGGATGCAGCCACCGAACAGCACCGCAGCACAGCAGCAGGCAGGCACGGCACGACTGGGAGGAAGGCAAAAACGAGAAGGAAAAGGAAAAAAAAACGAGCCGCGCTCAAATCTGCAACAAGACCAAAACGTGCACTTCTTACACATCATCTTTACTCTCTTTGGCTCGTTCGCGTGGAGAAATTATGTGTGGCTTTCCGCCTTTTTTCATTTTTTTCTTCCTCCTCCCCCTTTTCCTCCTTGCTCTTTTGTCACGCTGCCCCTTCCTTCCTTTCTCTTTCATCTCTCACGTGGTGAGGTGATTCCTCGCTCGTCGCCTTTTTTCCAGCTCGGCCCGGGGTGGATCGACCCCCGCATGCAAGGCTGATGATGCTGGCTGCAATGGGTGGTGGTGTCACGCCTCTGTGACGGATAAGGCACTATTCTTTCACTGGTGGTGGTGCTGCTGCTGGTTGTGGTGGTGACTGGTGGTGACTGGTCTCTCTCCTGCCTCTGCAGTTGAGGTGCTTCTTATCTTGGCGACGGGCCGACCTGAGGGCCTTCCTTCGGGTACCTAGGAAGACACACCTTACGTACCGCTTGCCCCGTGCCCCATCTCTATCTTTCTTTCTTCCTTTCTTCCTTCTCTCTTTTTGTCTTCTTTGCTCAACCTGCGTGCCTACTTCTACCGCCATATCCTCTTTTCCGATTCCATTATTCTCTTTTTCTGTTCCGTGTTCGTTTACGTTGAGATTGCTGGAGCTCTGGAGTTGGATTTTTTTTCTCTTGGTAGGAATACGACATGATATCAACTCTGCTGGATTGGACGGATGGACTTGGACATGAGGAACGTAACGGCGCCTTTCTTTTTTTTGGAGTTTCTGGGATATTGGAGTACAATATGGGGTTCAAGGTGTCAACGAGCAGCGAAAAGAAAGGGTTGTCTTTCTGTCTTTGTGACTACAACCTGACTACCACCTACCTAGCTAGGTGCCTACCTGCCTGTATGTAGGTACCTCTACGCAGGATATCTTTTACGAATTCATGAGAACCTTCTGTACTTGTGTACCAATTATACCTACACCAAATCTACTTGTCTGTTACAGATGTACCTACCTCCTCGCCTTCATCACTTGCCAAGCAAGTATGCAAACTCGGCACGCTTGAAGAAATGTAATCACACAGTGCTTCCTGGGGGCCGGCCCTGCCCTTCCTCTGACCGTCCCGCCGCCGTCGTGCCTTTGTCCAATATGGTGCGTGATCCCATGCGGGCGGGCATATATTACTTTGAAGGGTGTGCCTCCATCGTCTCGTCCATTAGACGGATGAACGATGCACTGCAAGCACCGCGAGTCTGGGCTCCCGAGCAGAATAACCGAGACCTTACCAGACTCGGCCAGGCTCCTAGAGTGAATGTATGCCAAGATGCAGGGAGAAAGGTCGGGCGTGGGAGGGCAGGCGGGAGGTAGACGGGCGGCCGGACACAACCATGTCATCATCCTGCCCTCGAGCACCGACATATTGCGTGACTCCTCAGCCGTCTGCTCGCTCCGAGGAGGTGCCTGCTGTGATTCTCAACTGTTGAGTGCTGAGGGGGGGTGCTATCAACTCCATTGTGCTGAGTCCCCTCTCTCCAAGGGCATGTGATGCCACGACCATCACAAGGGTTGCCTTGCCATGTCATTCCTCACCCCTCTATATGTTCCCTATTAGCTTCTCGTTGGGATCTCATTCCACAACAGCACCAACGGCAGGGCAGTCTCGACACAAATTGCTGTACGCATGGGGGTACGTACAAGCGAGACAAGACAGACGGGGGCTGGCAATGTCACGACCTTCCTTCTGAATCTGGTCAGTGAGCAGGCCACCTATAATAAGCTTACATATGCAATCTCTCCCTGCTACCTTCGGAGAGGTAGGCAGGCATGTATGATACCTCCCTGCTTGCGAGCCTGCCTACGAGCCTGCCTTTGAGCCTGCCTTTGAGCCTGCCCGCGAGCCTGCGTCCTCCCTGGCCGATCGTGGTCGATTTTGGGGAGGATTATGGCTACCCAAAATGTCGCACGACGGGCGATGGCAGCCAAGGCTGATCGATCGCCGATCCCATATCCCATCTTTGCTGCGTGCGCGATTTCGTGTTTCTTTGTCCTCCCACTCGATGTTAACATGAGGCAGATGTCCAGAAAATGAGGCGAGATAATGAGCACCTATCTATAGGTAGGTAGAGATACGAGAGAAAGGCGGGTAGTTAGGTGGGCAGACAAAGCTGGGAATAATCAGCTCACCCAACATCCCTACTCTCCCGTTCCCTTCAACACCACACAACCCACCTTGTCCTCCCCTTCTCTTCTTTTCGTCCCCCTCATTGAGAGGAAAAGAGGAGCCCTGTGTAACGATTCTCATGCAAGCAGGAAAGAGGGGAACCTTGTCATGGCGCACGTACATTCGAACTAAGTTCAGGTCAGGTATGCGTACGCCGCTGTTCCAGTCGAGGGAAAAGATGCCTTATGACGAAGGGGGTGCTCCGGAGGAGGCGGAAGGAAAGAGTTCGAGGGAAATGTGGAGAAAGATTGCCAGGACGTACAAGGTATGGGGGACTATGGTTGGTTGGTGGTTGGGGGGCGACCTGGTGTGTCTCGCTCTGTTTCGAGAGAAGGAGGGACAGAGAAAGAAAAGCAGCGAGCCCGCCTAGGCCGAAGGCGACGCCCCTATATGCAGGCGAGGGACCTAATGCAGTCAAATTTTCTTTGGGAAATCTTAGCATCGGCCAAGCAAGACTGCTGGGCACCTCACTGGCTGGGAGCGAGAGGGGTCCCAGGCAGGGAAGGGCAGGGCATGGCGGGATCAGCCTTGACCCCATGAGCCGGAGAGTAAAAAAGATTGAGGAGAGAAAAAAAAAAGCAGCAAGGAGGGGGTGTGTGCGGTGGACCACAGACCCAAGGGCGCGTAGGCGTGCATCTACACGGCATACGGAGCATTTTTCCCAAGAGTGAGGAACCCGACTCGGGCCAGGTACATAAGCTGCAATGCGGGACTATCCCTTATTACCTTGGTAGCCACGTAGCCGTACCTTGAGTTGGCAGGTACCTTAGGTGTGAGGCCGTGTCCGTGTATGCCCGAGGTTGATGGGAACATGAAGATGATGAATGAGAGCGAGGGGGAGCGGGCATACTGAACGTGAAAGCGCTGTCGTCGGTGATAGGCCAATGGCGAGGGGTGGTGGGTCGCCCCAGCTAAACCTGGCCTGCTGCAGGAGAGCGCACACTTGAGCTGCAGCTCCAGCTCAGAGAGCTTGCATGCACGAGCTCCGCACAACTCGTCTCTCTCTCCTTGTAAGTCAGCTCACCGAGTCCTTCGCTGCTTACTTGCTCCCTCCCCATATTCGCTTGCTTGTCTCAAAGCTGCTGCTGCAAGCTGCATCGTTCTGCATCAACCCCTCTGCAAGGTGAGAGAGGTGAAGGAGGAACAACAATAAAAAAGGTCTCCAGAACCGCTGGTCGCCCTGTTTATTAGCACGCTTACCCCAGCCTCCCCCTCCCCTGCCCGGCCACCATGTCCCACCACCCGGCATTTTACGGTAGGTGTGAGTGCTCAGTGTACATATTTTGTCCCCCCCCTCCCTTCTCGTCGTCATATATGATATCAGGACGTACGTACTCCCAAGGAGGGAGGCAGGGGGCCAAAAGATATCACATGAAATGCCATATTATCCCCATCCAGCCACCTCGAGCAACCTAGAACGTGCATGACCCCGACTCAGAAATCGAGGGGGTTTGCGGAATGCATGACACTTCGATCATTTTTTTTTCGGACTTCGGCCCACGGCCTGGCATTTCCAAGTCCTGCCAAGGGTCAAGCGAGGCCGGAGTAAATGCAGCACAGCAGTGGAGAGAGCGCGTGTGAAGTCGGTGGCGGGCCGATGCCATTTTGGGGCTTATCATGACTGGCACTTACCAATCAGTTGAGGCCAGAGTCGCAAGCTCTACCTAAGTTGCCGTAGGTGCATATGAGCTACCAGGCACACGGGAGCATACGGGAGTTAGTTGACTTGGTTCCAGGCCCTATCTGTAGGTAGGTAGGTTCAGTAGGTACGGAATAGGCTAGGTGATGCTCCCCCATCCCCAACAAAAATCAGGAGTCAAGCAAGCACCAGCACCGAGGGCAATGAGGCGTGCAAGGAAGGCATTGGACAGCAGAGAATGAAGTGTATTGCATGACAACATGACCGACCCTTGACCATACCAAACAGACAAAGTACCAGTCCCAAAGAAACGCCTCAGACTCCGCAGCAGAACTTGTATGTGTGTGGTATCATCGCTCATCCCTCGGAACCGAACCATCACCGGCTTCCTCCCTGATAAAAACGAAGTAAGAGAGGAAAAAAGGAACCCGACGATCCCATGCATACGAGCCAGTTGAAAGCTCTCCTCCACAACACCCGCCAACAAACAGCCGAGGGAGGAATCCGAACGACCGCTCGCAACGCCCCGCCCCAGACGACCACCCGTTCCGTCTCTGTTGTCATCTCTTATTACCACCAATCCGTCCCCCACGCAATGCGGAACAGCGGCGCGGGCCTGTATGTAAGTCCTGACATGCGAACACGCTCCAGTAGGGCTAGCGTGTCTCCGCCAGAAAGCGTGACGAACCAGAAAAGGGCAAATTCAGGTACACCACCGGGTCCTGGATGAGAGAGAGAGAGAAAAGAGGGAGGGACACGCAAGTACCCCCCTTTGGCAAGCTGCGAGAAACGATCAATGATGTGACGATGAGCAAGCGTAGAGGAATTAGGCGAGGACGTGGAAGGTAGTATGTCGAAGAAGAAACAGTAGCTTTTGTAGGACCGAAAACACCGACCTACGCGATAAGTACCTAGCCACGCAGGTGATAAATGACGGAGGAAATAAAACGGTGAAGAAAAAAAGCGCCGGAATGTGGCCTGATTGCCGAAGGGGAACAATCCCAAAACGGTGAAAGATAGACAGAGGATGGACATCTAGAAAAGGACATGTAACAAAACTCAAGGGGAGAAACCTCTTTAGGAGAGGACTCGGATGGGTTTAAGGGCACCCAGGCGAGCGAGGAAGGCCCGGTAGGTACCTTAGGTAGGTGTATGTAGGTAGATGTGTGTACAGGTAGGTACCCAGGTAGGTACCAACTCAGTACAGACTGAGGAACACAGCCGCGATGCTCGCCTTGTCGTACTTGACGTACTTCCCCTTCCCCTTGTCGATGTCGTGGTACCTGTCCCAGAAGCGGTTGTACAGCGGCTCGAGCATCTGCTGGATGTCCCTCGCGAACATCTGGCGGACCTCCCGCTCCATGCTGTACGTCTTGTGGCGCGCCACCATGTCGTCGAAGCTCGCGTTGAAGGCCGCGAACTTGTTCTTGATGTTCTCCTTGTCCTTCGAGCTCAGCTGCTTGACGATGGACGCCGAGTCGACCGAGCTGGCCCCGGCGCCGCCGCCGCCCTGGCTCGAGGAGGCGGGCCGCGGCGTGCGCGAGGTGTGGATCACGTCGAAGAGGTGCATCGACACGTCCTTGCACGCCTCGGTGTACATGGACGTCGCCTTCTTGCGCCACTGCTCGACCATGCCCAGGCGGGACTGGTCCAGCAGCGACGACAGGTCCGAGTCGCGGATCTGCCGCTCGACGATGGTGATGCTGTTGGCCAGCAGCACGCCCACGACCGGCTTGCGGCCGAAGAGCTGGCGCGCCTTGGCGTCCAGCGACGAGAGCAGCGCGTCGATCGTGTCGGCGCAGTAATGCGCGAAGATCTCGCGGCCGTCGGCGCCGATGTCGAACGACGCCAGGCTGGGGATCGCGTCGCCTGCGCCACCGCCCGCCCCGCCGCCGCCGCCTCCGCCGTAGCCGCCGCGCGTGCTCGCGAGCGACTTCCACCCGCCGTCGCCAAGCGAGATCATGATGCTCGAGATGGGGCGCAGGAACTCCACCATGGCCTGCAGGCGCTGCATGGCCTCGGACACGACCGGCACGGGGGCGCCGTCCAGCGGCAGCGCCTGCATCGCGGCCACGCGGCGCTTCGTGTCCTCGAGCAGCTCGGCGAGCGTCGACTTGGCCGTCTCGCGCACGGGCTTGAGCGACGCGGCCAGCAGGGCCTTGAGCTCGCCCGTGCGGGTCTCGAGCTTGTTGGACAGCGACGACACGATCTCGACGATCTCGTAGGCGAGGTAGCAGTCCGTGTTGAGGTGCGTCTTGATGTGGGTGTTGAGCTCACGCAGCGTGCGCGAGAACTCGGCGAGGGGAGCCTGGCACGCCGCCTGGAACAGGGGGCCCCAGTCCTCGCGCGAGAAGACGCTCGCGATGTTGTCGTACTCGGCTAGGAACAGGCCCTCCATGGCCTGCGCGTAGGTGCCGATGCCGTTCGTGCCTGCGCGGTAGATGGCGTCCGGGTTCTTCTTACGTGCCGTGTTGACGCTGGCGGCCGCGAGGTTGGCCAGCGTCTCGGCCAGGTACGGCCCGCGCACCTCGGCATAGATCTTGGCAACGGACGACTCGGCCGGCGCGCCGCCGCTCTGCCTGTTCGCGCCCGCCACGTACGAGTAGAGCAGTCCCAGCCGCGCGACCTTGTCCTGCGACAGCGTCGGGAACGGCTTGTCCTTGGTGATGTAGTGTAGCGGCTCGAGCGACCGCGGGGTCTCGCCGCGCAGGATCTTGTCGAACTGGTTCTCCAGCTGCGTGTTGCCCGACTTGATTAGTCGCCGGAGGTCGGCCATCGTCTGTTGCGTCGCCCGGATGTTGGATGCCTTCATGTCCGCCAGTGCCTTGTTCAATCGCTTTATCGAGTTGAGGTAGTTCGACAGGCCCGCCTTGTCTGGGCCCATTCTGATGATTTGCTCTTCGTCGTTTTTGCTGTCGGCCGGTACGCGTAGCCTTTCGATGGCCCCGAGGACGCTTTCGATGTCTGTGAACGGAGAGATGAGGGGGAAACCCCCTGGGCGTCAGTACACTTTCATCTCAGGGGGGCGCAGTTCGCAGTGCGCTGAGCGCTGAGTGCGAACACACCGGGAGCAGGTCGTAAAATTGCATTAGACTCACTGTGTCCTAGGACCTGCAGCTTCTTCGTCTCTCCATTCAGCGGTCCTACCACTTCGCGCACACTCTTGCCCGTCGCTTCTAGCCTCCCCAGGGATGCTTCGATCTTCTTGGTGAGTTGCGCCGTCTTCTCCAGGCGGGAATTGAGCACGTCGACTTCGGCGCGGGCCTCTTCTTCCGCGGCAAAGCGGCCATTGGCGAGGCCGACCGCCATTGCTCGTCTGGCGAACGGAAATGAGTAGAATTGCAGCAGTTGTCGGGTCGTTGCGGAAGGCGTTGTCGGGGAAGCCACAAACAACGTTGACGTTGGTAACGTGGACGACGTTGTGGAGGTTGTCGAGTCGCGAATAAGAACGGGGCGGCCACCACCACCACCACCACCACTACCTGTGACACTCCCCATCGTGGCGGTCCAGTCCCGAGTCCAGGTCAGATCCAGGGGAATTGGCAGCTGATGGGCTTGGCGCTACCACTAAAAGAATTGGGCCTATCCGTCGGGAGTGCCCCGGACGAGTCAATAGCACCACACGCTATAATTGATGTCAGAGGGATGATGCTTGTTCACTCTTACTGGTTTCTTCTCGATGGAACTTTTGGAAGCCGTCTCAACAGCCTTCCCACCAGCCTCATCCCAGCAGGAAGAGCCTCCGCACGGCTGCTGAGTTTATATGGTTTTTATACTCTGTACAATGTGGTCATCGGTGTTTGCACGTCCCGACCTGCAGTGCGGCTGGTTAATTGGGCCGCTCTAGGCTTTTGCCGTGCAGCCAGCACGAAGCCGGTGGACTGATGAATGATACTCCACACGACAACTTCAAACAATGGCGTCGTCCCATACCCCCGTGATACCGTCGTGTCATCCTTTTACGGGACATTCCCGTCCTCATTACTCCGGTGTTCATCAACTACCTAGGTAGCCGCCTACGTTTCATCTCCTCTTTTCAACGTTTTCAACGGTCGTCGTGTCTCTGGCTCGTACCGACCTACCCTTAACATCTAGCCGAACATCTTACCCGGCACCGTTTCAACCCAACCGTCTGTCAGCTTCTCCGAATTCATCAAAATCCAGCCAGAAGTACACTAATTTAGTAGCTTTCTCTTCTCTAATTAACGCTAGTCTCCGTGGACCTATTATTTACTCCCATGAAAGATACCTGGAGGAAACAAGGCTGGGGTGGATTGCGAATTGGAGACTTGGTTGAACGAGTTGACTTTCTGTCCTTTCCAGCTATCGTACCGAAGTATCGGCCTTGCCCCTACAGCCCTCACTCTCACATGGACGGTTTGTGACGAGTATGGCCCATATCCAACTGCCTATGGGGGTTCATTTGCATCCTCATCTTCCGTACCATGAGTTCCTAGAACACGCACACGAGCGGCCTGGCCTTGTGGTCTCGATAGGGTACATATGCTATCGATCGATTTGCATATATCAGCACCAAAAGCTCAAGCATGGTAAGCATATAGCAAGCTTCTACCCCAGCTATCGAGAACAATGGCAATTTAAGAGCGAGCATGCTCGCCTTAGTCGTGATGACAGAAGTCTGGCTTGGGGAAAGTCTCAGAAGCGACAACGCGAGCAAAAACCTCGGTGAAGCGAAAACGAAGGAACCGCTCTTGACCAGCTGCCTCCCTACCTAGTAGGCAACTAGGTAGGTAGGTAGACATTCCGCCGCAGAGGTCCTACTCCAGCAAATGGAGGGCCATCACGTCTGCCCAGACGAGCCCTGGTTCTGTTGCTGACTCTGCTGTTTCCGGAACTTCTTCTTGCTGCGCGCCCACTTGACAGGATCCTTGTCGATCTCGGCATGCTCCTCCCTTGAGAGTAAAACGCAAGGAATCAGTTCAGGAGTCAGTAAGCCCGACCAGCCGGTCATGTGCACTCCAGGGCCGGACACCACATGAGAGGATGGATGTGTGCAGGGGAAGACTCACTCGATGCTGCCTCCGCCTTGGTACTTGAGAAGTTTACTCCCAGAATTGGAGCGGTCTTCGGCCTGCTGCCGGTGGCCGGCATCTGGCTTGTTGGGGTCGTCGTCGTCGTACCAGCCCTCCTTGATCCAGCGTCCGTTGAATGTATAGCGTTGATTGGCGGCGCTATTGACAAATACGTGAGACTTATTAGTGCTGGGAGACTGATAAGGGCCGTTGCTAATGGGCAAGGCTGCATATGAGGACTTGATGACGTCCTAAATAAAAAATACAAGGCTGATGGGATGAGGGAATGGAGGCCAGGGGGATCGCTCACTCCATAGTAGCGGCTCGCGCTTGATCAAGCATGTCGGCGTCGGCGTGCAACTCGTCCACGTTGTTCTCATCGGGGTTGTTTGCCTCCCAAGCTTTTTTGAGACAAACGGCCTCCCTTTCATCGCTCTTGTACCCTTGGTACTCGTGATCACGGTCAAGGTCGTCTATGGCCTTGTTGAACTCGTCGCCATCGTACTGGCCTCGCAGGTGGCCCCATTCGGCCGTGCGCTGCTTCTCCCACTCATGGCGATAGGCCATTATGATTCAGTTGCGGCAAAGGATGGAGCAGCCCAGGGGTGACGTGCTAGAGCTCAAGAGCAAGAAAGGAATCTGAGGAGAAGGGGAAAGGAGGCCGTTCTTGTACGAGGAGGACAAGACTTGCTTCTACCATAGAGAGTCATGGGCACGTATTATACAATGCACAGACGGCAAATCGGATGACGACACGTCGGTTCCCTAGATGCTTGGCTTCACATTTGCTCTCGTGGACGAAAGAGAATGCAAGAAGCTTGCCGGCCTAGCGCTGGAAATGTGCACTTTTCTCCCCCGCATTCACGCCCAAAGGATTGCAGCACTCATGCCCGGCGATAACTCCTAAAAATAGCTTGATGTCAGTCGCGTCCTTATTGGTTACGGGATGAGAAGCTTGAAGAAATATATGCGAATAGTTGTCTACGGTCGGGCGTACATTTGCGCGGCTCTGTCGATGAGTGGCTAGCTGGTATGGCAGAACGGCGTTCTTTGGATCATCGCTACGGCGTGCTGATATCTAAACCGAAGACAGAGCAGACGCTGCTGGTCCTTTATACGAAAAATGGATCTATAAGCCGATCATTGAGGACAAGATAAGATGGCATTGTTAGAAGAGAATGTCTTTGTATGATGGCCGTCGATGTCAGGGGGGCGAAATGTCTCGGCTGTCCCCCAAGACGTCATTTAAGTGCTTCTAGGACTGGGTTCACCAGCTCGAGAGTCCCTTCCTTTCCTCCTTCATGATGCGCCGCAAAGCTGTGGAACAGCAGATCTTGAAAACTACGGCACGAG
Organism: Ophioceras dolichostomum; assembly: GCA_003049485.1. Taxonomy (NCBI): domain Eukaryota; kingdom Fungi; phylum Ascomycota; class Sordariomycetes; order Magnaporthales; family Ophioceraceae; genus Ophioceras; species Ophioceras dolichostomum. Next base: position 24,676 of record PYST01000106.1, read on the forward strand.
CCCGGACTGTCACTAAAGAGCGGACGGTAGACGGGAAAGAGGGGCTAGCAGGGCCGCCGGTCGTCACTTTTCCCATCTGTTGTTGCGTCACTCCTCCCTAGGACCTCAATGACGCAATCATTTTCAAATGACGACGGCATGCCTTTATAAGATATCTCCCCCTCATCCAATTTCACCGAATTCGGGGCCGCTTGGTGCAGTGGTCTTGTCACGAGCATGTCACCGCCAGGGCCCCGGGTTCGACCCCGTAGAATCCCAAGTCTTCTTGGGATTTTCGTAGCCGTACCCTCCAGTACGCTGGGGGGTTCGATGAGCTTTTTGATTTTTGTTTTTTTTTTTGCTTGCCTCTTCTTTTCCTTTTGCCGCCTTCTATTGGACCACTGACTTCTTGCGATCACGGATCTTACTGGAAGCAGGCTGCTCTTGGCTCGTGTCAGGTGCACTTGACAGAAGGCATCATGATGGGCTTCCTTGATGCGACATTGATTGGAGACAAAGCCCAATTAAATAAGGGCCCATGAATTAAGGTGTACCGGGCTGAGTGGCACTCTGGGGGAGAAGACAGAAACGCGAGCATCATGTTCAGTACACCACCGTCTGTCAGGGCTGATGCGAAAATCGACGCGAGCATCACGTAGCGAATGCAGATTCCGTTGCAAGTTCGCGACACGGAGCTCTTTGCTCCGCAGAAACTCCGCAGAATATGAGCGCATACCTCGCTAGAGGCCGCCAGTTAAGCGTCGTCGCCAGCAGCCGCGGACTCGACTGCTTTACCCCTGAAGTAATCCTCAACGAGCCTGGCCAGCCTGTTGACGATAGTCTCGACGTCCTCCTGTGTGACGTTGTACGCGGGCGAGATGATGATGTGGTCTCCCTCCAAGCCGTCCACGGTGCCCGTCCCCGGATAGACGGCGATGCCGTATTCCGCGGTCCTGCCGAGGTCGCCGAGGTTCATGGCCACGTGGTCCCCGGGCGGGAACGGCTGCTTTGTGGCCTTGTCCGCCACGAACTCGACGCCCCAGAAGAGGCCCCTGCCCCTGACGTCCCCCACATTCGGGTGGCTCCCCAACCGCTCCCGCAGCAGGGTGGAGAGGACGGCACCCATCTTGCGCACATTGGCCAAGAGGTTTTGGTCTTTGATGATGCGCTGCACCTCGAGAGCCGCCGTGCAGCTGACGGGATGTCCCTGGTAAGTGTGGCCATGCACGAACACGCTGTGTTGTTGTTGGATGCCGGAAGAGCATCAGCAAAAAAAGCTCCGTCGAGGTTTGGTAGGTAGTCGGAGCGAACACTGAGACACTCACCCTGAGCCTTTGGCGAGGGCATCAATTACTCGCCGACCCACCAACATGCCAGCAATAGGCTGATATCCACCGCCGAGGCATTTCCCAACAGTCTGGATATCTGGAACAACCCCCTCTTGCTCCCACGCATGGAGAGTCCCGGTGCGGCCCATGCCAGACATCACCTCGTCGAAGATGAGCAAGGCGCCATACTTGCGGCAAACGTCCTGCATCGCCTCGAAATACCCAGTCACCGATGGTACGCATCCGAGCGCCTTGGTCGTGCCCTCTTTTTGTCAGCGGATCCGTCTCCCCACTCTCTTCTTTCGTCCCATGACCAACGAGTGGCATATCTGCTCCTCGCAAAGTGATGAAAAGGTAACGACTACTCACAGCTCCGACCACCGGCTCAGCCACGAACGCACAGACGGATTCGGGGCCGAGCCGCTGGAACTCGGCGTCCAGCTCCGCCGCAAGCCTTGCGACGTACGCGGCGTCGGTCTCGTCTGGTTTCTTGCCCCGATACGAATAGCAGGGTGAGACGTTGGTGACGTTTTCCAGTAAGAGCGGTTCAAATTTGGCTCTCCGGAACTTGTGCCCTCCGACGGACAGGGCTCCCAGAGTGATGCCGTGATAGGACTGGCTGCGGGAGATGAACTTTGTCCGTTGCGGCTCTGGGGGGTCCTTCTCGAGGAAGAACTGCCTCGCTAGCTTCATCGATGCCTCGATGGCCTCCGAGCCTGGCCAAACCCAAGGTGTGTATCGTCAGCATCCGTCAGGGCGCGGGACTGGCAGCCGATACGGCACGGTCTCATGCGTGCCTGGCCTGCACGCTGTCTCAGGGGCAGTGGGTGGAATTAGGGGCAGACAGGAAGGGGAGAGTAACCGGAGTTAACAATGTATGCCCGTGCCATGGCCCCGTGAGTGGAATCAACCAGCATACGGCACAGATCTTCGCAGGCCTGGGTAGTGTAGAAGGTCGTTGCGGCGTATGCAAGCTCGCCCATCTGCTTCATGCACTTGTCGACCACTCTGGCGTCGCCATGGCCAATGCATGTAACCGCGGCGCCCCCTGCTGCATCAAAGATCTCGCGGCCGTCGTCGAGGTAAAGGATGTTACCACGGCCCCGGACCACTCGAGGGAAGCCGAGGCCCAGCTGCCTATGCAGGACCGCCGAGTCCCCTCCGTTGTTGGCGCCACCATTCGTTTCGGTTGTATGTTCGCTGCTGCTGAATACCATTTTGGAGGATTTGGCCCTGGGTTTGGTCAAGGAGATTCTGGGTTGAAGCAAGGGGCGGAAATTTATATGCAGCGCATACTATGGTCGTGGATCCAGTGGTCGTGAACTCACTTGACAAAGTGACCTTGTCGCCGATGATCTTCCAGTGTAACTGAGTATCAGACCGGTGTGTCAGGGGTGCAGCTGGTGCATAAGAGAGTGACCAGAAGGCCCAGACCATTTGAATGTATAGCAGAGGCCGGTTTCCGCCTGTGGATGATAAGGGTTCTTGCAGCCCCCATATCCCATCTATCGACGGCACCCGCACGCAGATCCGAGAGAATGCAAGCAGCGAGTATCTACTCCGTCCCACCCTTGTCACCCTTGCGGCGTGGGGTAAGGTGGATATTGCGCCGGTTGCCGGGCTCAGCGTGCAGTCCGGGGAGGGTCTCCATTCTTCTGGCTTGTGGACTCCCACTCTCCTGTGGAAAACCTAGAGCCGATGCTCGCCGCCTTCCACCGGACATGGGAATCCTCGGGTATCGGCATAAGTTATCCCGGCGCTTTTCGGAGCGTGAACGGAGTATCATGCACATCGTCCACTAGCGGCGGGCACTAACCCCTTTTGCCATGAGCTTGATCCTTCAATAGATACAGACCCGCCCAAGATCAGCTATGGGCTTCAAGGCGTTGAAAGGGCTTCAAGGCGTTGAAAGCCCTGGCTCAAATGGCCAGAAGAGCAAGAATCGCAAGCATGAAGAAGGTGGTGCCTCTTCAAGTATCTGGCGAACTTGTTGCACCTGAGCATACCAAGCTGAGGGGTACGAACAAGGCCAGGACGTTCGCCGACGTGACGCTAGCCCTTTCCCGGCATCACTCTGAGGTGGCGTGACTTTGAGTAGCAGTCCCGTCGGCGTCCCGATCTCGGCCTCGGCCTCGGCCGCTCCCGCTTCTCCGACCATTCCTGGTCCTTCATCTTGTCATGTTGTTGGTCGGGCCTGGGGTTTGTCACTCCGTAGTTACTCTCTGAACGTCTAGGACTTATGTCGTAAAGAATTCAGATGTAGTCAGCCTCTGCCCTTTTGCGACCCTGTGCGCCTAGTTAGCCTATATCATTGGCTGCTGTGGTGTAGGGCGGCTCGTTGAGAAGAGGAGGGTGACGACGAGTGCCGCAAATACGACGTCGGTATGCAGCCGTGCACCAACCAGCATTTGGCGGATTAGGTACTTGCCATTTGCATCTTTCAGTCCTACCTACCGACTTTTCGATAATCTCTCATTCTCGGTCCTTCCGAAACTGGTCAACGAGAATATCCGGCAGAATAACCAAGTGATATGGAGCCAGACCGTCGAGTCTTGTGAGCTATTTCATCCCTTGCTGCTGCACTACGATATTGTTTCTGCATACCTGCGACCAACTCGCAGCAGTTTCCGAGGTCATGTCAGGCGGATCTAAGCCTTGGGGGCTGCGTCAGTCTAGTAAAGGGCCTGCGGCATATTTAGCTGGTGTAACTGGACAAGCATCTTCCCGAATCACGGCACCACTACAAATACGACGAAGCGTGGGGGGAATATCACCGTCGGATGTGAGCTGACTCAGATAGGAAAGGGCACCTAGGATATCAAGTCTCGGCCGTGTATTTTCTGGCCCCAGATAGGTGAAGGCATACTCGTGGAAATCATGACGTTCGAATTAAGAGGACGATGGCGTGATATATCAGTCCTAGATCGATCTAGGGAGGCTCCAACTACTCGGTTATGGCGTTAGTGGTACCCAAACTTCAACTTACCAGTGCGCAGAACTAATATCGGAGACTGGGCCGGGCTGTGGTCAGGGAAAGGACGGAGTCGGGGAAGCAAGGGAGCTCTACTCTGCGCATTTCCTTCGCCGCTTAACACATAGAGTGCGAGAAGCACATTTTCCGTATCAGTTCCTGAGTAAGGAGACAGTCAAAGCAAAACAGAATCCCCCGTCTAATGGATGCGTGGGATACGTGGGACATGTGTTCGAGACCTAAGAGAGGGGAGGGAATCGATAATGCAATTAACGAGGCAATTAAACCCCTGCCATGCGATGCTCTTGCTATTGGTCGGACTTCGTGTTAACGGGACCCACAGCCGCGGATTCAATTCGCGTCTCGACGCGTTCCCACCTAGCTGTGCTGCCCCCTTGTTAAAATTGGCCCCGCGTTCTCAGCGCAACTGCCAGAGCGGAAAAGTTCACGACATCGTCACCAACCCAATTCCAACCTGCCAACTTCGTAAACAACTCCTTTTTGCTGTCGTACGGATTCGCTGCCGCACTGCTCAGGAAGTACCCAAGAAACTCAAGAGGCAAGGCAAAAAGGCGGCATCATGGACTTGGACGTACGGATGCAACGAGATGACGCCGCGAAGAACCGCGTGCGTCAGGCTGAGGAGTTCCTCGATCCTCGTGAGTGAATCCACCACCACCCTCGGTTCCTAACAATCTACCCAGCATTTCGCATTCCGCATGCCGCACAGCGCCTTGTGCAAACTCCCAGCCCGGATACATTATCAGTAGCCGTGTCCAAACAACTGACGAACGACTTTCTGCCCTGCAGATGATCAAAATGCTCGAAGTTACCGGCCAGACATCATTCTGATGCTGCAGAAGAACCAAAGGCGGCTTGTCGTTAACATCGATCATGTTCGAGATCACAATGTCGAAATCGCCGAAGGCCTGCTCAAGGAGCCATTTGACTGGGCATTGGCGTTCAACTTTGCCCTCAAGCAGATTGTCAAGACGATCCCCAATGCTCGGCCCGATCAGACCGACGACGAGGTGGAATACTACTGCGCGTGGGCCGGCAGCTTTGGCTCGCATGCGTGCAACCCACGCACCCTGTCGTCGCACCTACTGAACCGCATGGTCTCGATCGAGGGCATTGTGACCCGATGCTCGCTCATCAGGCCAAAGGTGGTCAAGAGCGTACACCACAGCGAGGTGGACGAGAAGTTCTACTTCAAACAATACTACGACCAGACCATGACCAATGGCGCCACCACGTCGAGCGTGTACCCGCAAGAGGACGACAAGGGGAACCCACTCACGACCGAGTACGGCTTCAGCACCTACCGCGATCACCAGACCATCTCGATCCAAGAGATGCCAGAGCGTGCCCCGGCCGGGCAGCTGCCCCGCGGCGTAGACGTCATCCTCGACGACGACCTGGTCGACCGTGTCAAGCCCGGCGACCGCATTCAGCTCGTGGGTATCTTCCGCACGATGGGCAACCGCAATACGAACCACAACAGCGCCCTCTTCAAGACCGTCATCCTGGCCAACCACGTGGTTCTGCTCTCGTCAAAGTCGGGCGGCGGCGTGGCAACGGCCACCATCACGGATACGGACCTGCGCAACATCAACAAGATCGCCAAGAAGAAGAACCTGTTCGAGCTTCTGTCGCAGTCGCTAGCGCCTAGCATATACGGGCACGACCACATCAAGAAGGCAATTCTGTTGATGCTGCTGGGCGGCATGGAGAAGAACCTGGAGAACGGGACGCATCTGCGTGGTGATATCAACATTCTGATGGTCGGTGATCCGTCCACGGCGAAGTCGCAGCTGCTTCGCTTCGTGCTTAACACGGCGCCTCTTGCTATTGCCACCACTGGTCGCGGATCCTCCGGTGTGGGTCTGACGGCGGCGGTGACTTCAGACAAGGAGACGGGCGAGCGGCGGCTCGAGGCCGGAGCCATGGTTATGGCCGACCGTGGAGTCGTGTGCATCGACGAGTTCGACAAAATGTCCGATATCGACCGTGTTGCTATCCACGAGGTGATGGAGCAGCAGACGGTGACCATCGCGAAAGCGGGCATCCACACATCGCTGAACGCACGCTGCAGTGTTATCGCCGCCGCGAACCCCATCTTCGGCCAGTACGACCCGCACAAGGACCCTCACAAGAATATCGCACTTCCGGACTCGCTGCTGTCGCGTTTCGATCTTCTCTTCGTCGTTACGGACGACATCGAGGACACACGCGACCGGCTGGTGTCGGAGCACGTGTTGCGCATGCACCGATACCGCAAGCCTGGCACCGAGGAAGGCGCGCCAGTTCGCGAGAACACGTCGCAGGCACTCGGGGTTGCCGCTCAGAGCCAGGCTGGTGGGGGCGACTCCCAACGGCCCACTGACGTATTCGAGAAGTACGACTCGATGTTGCACGCGGGTGTGACCGTGACATCCGGCCGCGGCGCCAACCGGCGGCCCGAGGTCCTTAGCATCCCCTTCATGAAGAAGTACATCCAGTACGCCAAGACGCGTATCCGGCCCGTCCTGACCCAGGAGGCGTCGGACCGCATCGCGGACATCTATGTCGGCCTCCGCAACGACGAGATGGAGGGCAACCAGCGGCGCACCTCGCCGATGACGGTGCGGACGCTCGAGACGCTCATCCGTTTGGCGACCGCGCACGCCAAGGCCCGCCTGTCCTCCCGCGTCGAGGAGCGCGACGCTGCGGCCGCTGAGTCGATCCTGCGCTTTGCCCTGTTCAAGGAGGTCGTCGAGGACGAGTCGCGCAAGAAGCGCCGCAAGACTCGGACGGCCGACCTCGGCGCGGCGGGCGATGACAGTGATAGCGATAGCGACAGCAGTGACGACGATGACGGCGGCGACGCAACCTTCCGTAGCAGCACCAGCGTGCCTCGGCCCGCCGGCGCAAGGTCGACGCGCGGGGTGGCCCGTCCGCGCCGGATAGGCGCTGCCTCCTCATCCACACAGAATGGCAGCAGCAGCGGACGACGGCAGAACGGGGCCAGCGCTGCTCGGGAAGCAGATGATGATGACGACGATGACGACGACGAAGAAGGAGAAGACGCCCCGCCGCGCCGCTCGACCCGAAGCGGGCGAACCGCGGCGTCTCAGCTCTCCTTCGCCTCGTCGGTCCCGGCATCCCAGCTCGAGGAGACACAGGAAGACGAGGACGAAGAGGAGGACGAGGATGGCGAAGGAGAGGAGGAGGAAGACGAAGATGACGCCGAGCTCGCCACCGGGGCCGCGTCCCTCAACATCGCCGGTAGCGGCAGCAGCAGCAGTCCATCTCCGATCACGCCGGCGCGCCTCAACACGTTCCGTCAGGCGCTGGGCCAGCTGCAGTCGACGGATCTGTTCCAGGACGACTCGGCCGAGGTCGACGACGTCGTCGACGCCGTCAACCGCCGCTTGGGCTCGCGCGGCGGCGGCGCCTTCGGGGCCGACGAGGCGAAACAGGCGCTCAAGGCTATGGATGCCGCGAACCAGATTATGTGAGTTTCCCCATCAGATTTTGGACTCCTGATGTACATGTCGTCCCTTCGAGAAGGAACACAGGCTGACCAGACCACCCAATGATACTACAGGTACACGGACGGGAACCTCGTCTATCGGATTTAATCAGGGGCTTCCGCCACGCTACTATCTGTTCTTCTTTATGATTTGGGTCGCACGGGAGAGTGTATGGAATGTTTTGTCTGGTTATGGCGTAGGGTCCTTTGTGTGGGATGGTTAGAGAACTGCTCAATGGAGAACCTCCCTTGTTTTGTACGTGAGGAATATTTATCTCTTGGATGATGATGGTAATAAGCTAGGCGAAACGATCGAAATGAAGTACAGGGGAAGTAACTGAGGTTTATCACGGCTGTAGACATGTTATTTTGCATTTGATTTCTAACGAAACGCCCTTTCTCTACATATAGTCTATCGCGAACCCTCTGATTAGGTCCATTTCTAATTGACTCCTTTTTTTTGCCATTTTATATTCCCTCCCTTCGAGTCTCATAGACAAGCGAAGCAAGCCTTAAAACTCCGACCACGATCCTTCCTAGTCCATCAAGACATCATCGAGAAAAACGTAACTGAATGCGACATAAAAGGACATCGCGGGGGAAAGGACAGACTAACGAAACAGACAAGATTCCAAGCACCCCGACACCAGACCCATGCGGCTTTGCACGCACACTGAAGCCAACATCTTCTCCTCTTCTCTTCAGCCAACTCGCTTCACATAATCCGCCAGCCTCTCCTCGACACGTACCCCATTCCACGTCTCGTTCCCGTCCTCGTCGACAGCCAGCGTCGGCAGGCCGACCTGCTCGAGCGCGAAGCTGGCCGCGACGCTGCCCCACACGGCGGCCTCCTCCACGTCCTTCCCCCGCGCCAGCGCGACCGCCAGACCGCCCAGGAAGGTGTTCCCTCCACCCGTGGGGTCGACGATTTTGTCTTGGTTGTCTTTGTCGTTTTTGTCGTCGTCTCCTTCGGCGGCGAGGACGCCGTCCTGGGATGATGATGATGATGATGGTGATGATGAGGCGGGTGTGAAGAAGGCGGGCAGCCACTTCTCCACGCCGGGGTCGACCTCGATCTCCTCGCGCGCGACGGACCCTTCCTCGTCCTGCAGCAGGCCCGCGAACAGCGCCTCCATGTCCGTGTCGGGCTGCAGGCCGCCGTGCAGGAGCGCGGCGGCTTTGGCCTTGGTCTTTTTCTTCTTCTTCGGCTGCTCGTGCTGCTCGTTGGAAGTCGCGTTGTTGCTGCCCCGCCGCTTCTTCCTGCCACCGTTCCTAGCGACGTAGCAGCCCTTCGCGCCGGCCCTGACGACGATCGAGAAGCTCTGCAGCGGCATCGACGCCAGCAGCTGCTCGCACCCGCGCTCGACGGCGGACACGTCGACCTCGCCTTTCTCGTCCACGCCGCTCCCGCCCATGAACCCGGCCAGCTCGGCGTGGTTCGGGCTGCAGACGTCGACCAGCGGCAGCGTGTTGGTGCACTCGAGCAGGTTGTCGGGCGTGCACAGGTCGGGAACGGGCTCCCACACGATCACGGCGCGCACGTAGTCGTCGTCGCCCATGATCCGCCGGCGCAGAGACGCCAGGTCGCGAACCACCTCGCGGCACCGCTGGGGGGAGGAGATGACGTGCACGACCTGCGCGCGTAGGAGCGGCTCGCAGGAGGACAGGTCGGCGGGGGTCAGGCGTTTTTTAGGGGTCGTGTACCGGAAGGACCGCCAGGACGGGTCCGTGGGGCAGTCATACCCGTTCCAGCCGCGCGTGGTGAGGCGCGAGGGGTCGTCGCGGATCAGGGCCGAGGTCTGCCAGGACGCGATCTGCGCGGTGATCTCCGCCGGGAAGTCGGAGCCCCGGTCCACCACGAACCCCACTTTGCGGGACTGGTCCGGCGCGGGAGAGAAGAGACGGGCGCCCAGCGCCGAGAAGGTGCCGGCCCCGCCGAGGACGTCGCGCGCTGGTGGGCGAGGGGGGTGGAATTCGATCTCGTCTAGGTATATTTGTAAGGTGTTAGTTTGTTTGTCTCGCTTTAGAACGTACGTAGTTACCAGTCCGCCAGTTAGGTCGGTAGTGAAATAAGAGAATTGAGTGAGAGATGAGTGAGAAGAGTCAGTGTTACCGATGATCAGCATGCCGAGAGACACAAAGTCGATCTCTTGGCTGTCCGGGATCTGGGACCGCCGGTGCCCCTCTGGCTGCTGGTGCCCCTCAGGAGCTTTTCGCTCCACGAGTATCGACGGCGCCATTCCGACGGCCAGGTGGGTTGTTACTAATGCTAACTTTTCGTAGCTTCGGAGAGATAATTGGAGTTTGTTGGATCGAGCTCAGAGAGGCTCGAATTATTTTTATTTAATTCGACCCTTCGATGGCCAGCCGTGTCAAGAAAGCGAAACTCGCACGCTAGTTGCTAGCTCCCCGTACCTGGGTAGCCTGGTTCAGGTCTGTTCTGTTCTGTCCTAGGTGCTAAGGTCGGCGGTATCCATCATTTTAGTCATGATTCGTCCATGATGAATGATGAGTATCACCAATCTTGATGTTATCGGGTGGGTTGAAGCACAACCTGTTATCGAAGGACACGTACGATGGATGATGGAGAAGGGCGAGCCGTTCGTACGACTCAGGCAGTCTGAGAGGTGAGCGAATGGTGAGGTGAGGCAGTGGGGTGGAGATGGTAGGTCCAACTTCATTGCAGCTCTGGCTCGAGCTCCAGTCAGGCGCCGACAGGCGAGCGGCGAGCGGCGATGGGGCACTCGCTCGACTGTTGTTGGCCTCAGGCGGCCGTTGGGCGGCGGAGGCGGTTAGGACGGAGGGACTGTCCGCCAACCCGTGTCTCTATCGTTCTAGGGTTGCCAGTAGTATGGTGAATGTCGTTGGAACAATCAAGGTGAGAAAATAATTTTTCCTCCGAAAATACGTGTCGAACAAAGCAGGTGAGCAAGACAGTAACTGATTACTGATGTGTCGCAGAATAGCAGGCCCTAGGCCTTAATTCACTCGCCAACCCCCAGCCTCACTCACAACTGAAACAGCACAGGACTCAGGAAACTCTTCAAGTCAATACCCAGCTCATGCACACGGTACATTTATAAAAGAAGGGATCTAGTCCGAGAGTTTAATCATCGATTGTCTTGCTCATAAATAACCGTGTCTGCAAATTTTTCTGAAGATCGAGCGCGCCTTATCATCGTGACCGCCAAACCAAAATGAATACGAAAAGCTAAAGACGAGAACAGCACCTTGACAATCCCATGTAACTCTAAGCCATCCAGTCACGCCCGCGCCATATCAATCATCAATAGCAATGAACGACGTCTTCACATCAAAATACCAGCCAACTAATGTACCTAGGTCCCTATCCACCTAGGTAAGGTAAGCAGGTTGCCTCAAGAAGACTCAATAAATCGACGGCCTTGGGCCGTCAAAATTGTTCCCACCACCACCACTCGAGCTGCCAGCCGACATGCTCCCCGGCCGTGCCCGGCTCGCGATGCGCGAAAAGATGCCGGACCGCCTCCTCTCCGTGCTGGCGATGCTCGCGCGGTCCCCTCCCGGCGCCATCGTCGTCATCACCGACGCCCCGCTGCTGGCGACGCCGCCGCCGCCGCCGCCCTCCTCCCTGATCGAGTTGCTGTCGACGTGCGACTGGGGGAAGATGCCCCATTTTCCCTTGGAGTTCGTGCCGGACCAGCACCAGTGTGCCGGTGAAGCCCCTATTTCTCCATCGTCAGCTGAAATTATATCTAAATTTGTGGCAAAAGGAAGCAGGCTTTTTTTTTCTTTTTTTTTTTTTTTGGTGGTGGACTCACAAGCAATGTTCGAGATGACCTCATTCTTCTCCAGCTTCAACCAGTCCCCTCTCTCCTTGTCCTTGTTGTTGAACTTCCACCGGGCGACGGCCCGCATGCCGCTGCCGCCCACGCCGCCCAAGCCGCCCACGCCCTGGACGATTATCTGCGAGCGGGGAGGCGGCTCGAGCCTGGCCGCGCTGGCGGGGAACGCGGCCCTCGTGCCGTCGCTCCAGCCCACCGCCCATTCGCCGTTGTACTTGAGCGGGAACTCGATGCCCACGATCTTGGCCCCAGCCGCAAACTGCAAGGCGGTCGCGCGGTCCGGCGGGAGCTTGAGCGTGCCGTACGTCTGCTTGACCGTGTCCACGGCGATGGCCATGGGCAGCATGTCGATCTCCCGCGCCAGGTTGCTCGTGACCGAGATCCTCGGCGGCTGCGACAGGTGCAGGTCGTAGTTGTTGCGCAGCGTGGTCGGGATCTCGGTGGCCTGGATCACGTCGAGCCCGGGGACGATGGGCAAAGGCCGCGGGTGGCGGGCGATGTGCGACAGCAGGGCCTTCTGCGAGAAGAAGACGGTGGCGTCGCTCTCCTCTATGGTGCGGCCGAGCTGTACGCAGAAGAGGCAGGCGTATACCTGGTCGTCGACCGACCGGGCGGGGAGGTGGCTCTTGATCAGGAACCGAACCCTGAAGCCGACGCCGCTCGACTTGGACACGTAGTTGGCGCTGGCCTGTCCGGCGCGGTCGGCCTCGACTTCGCTCCATTCGAGCTCGTACATGCAGCTCTTGCACTTGGCTGCGTTGACAGCGCCTGTCCCAAAGTTCTGAATTGGAGAGGACCAGTTTTGTCAGTGACAGAACAAGAAGGGCAGAGCAGAGAGGGGGCTTATAGAGATGAGGCAAGTAAAACAGGCTGGCAGGGAAAGCGTGGTAGGGAAGACAGGATAGATAGCCAGTGAAGTCTTACCAATTTCGGGACCTGCTTTATGCCCTCGCCGGAGCCTCTCAGTGCCTCCTTCGCACCGGGACAGAACCCCTTGAGCAGCTGGAACGAGCTGCCCGGTCCTATCGTGCAGTCCGGTTCTCTAGCCAGCACCGCTGGGGTCGGCGCAGCAGGGACGACGCCCTGCACGTTCTCCATGTCCACGGGGATCAGACCCGTCTCGAACTCCTGCACGGGAGGGCATGTGCCGCCGATGTGCTCCAAGCCGGGCTGCTCCGTCGCCATGGCCTGAGCGAAGTGGCCCGTGGGAGTCGGTGGCTGCTGTCCCACCATTGCCGGAGACTGGTAGAAGTGTTGGGGGCTGTGGTGCAGGTGGTGAGGACTCAGTCCCGGGGCGCCTGCAGCCGCGGCAGCCGCAGCGACTGCGAAGAGGGCGCTGTGGGTGCTATGGGGGCTGTGCGAGCCTCCATCTGGGCTGCTCATGACCGACGACGCCCTGTGCGAGGCGTTGGACGGGCTATTGGCCCCGTAGCCGGAGTCCCGCCGTACGTCCGTTATCGAACTATCTCGTGAGTGTCGGACGGCGTCCCTCCCAGAGACCGTCCCCATGTGCCCAAGAGAAGGCCCTTCGAGCCCGCCGTGGGCCCCTTGGAAGACCGGCAAATACGACATGGGCTGGGACCGGCCCGGCTCGCCGGACGCCGCCCTCGGCGGCTCATGCGACTGCATCTGTGTCGGTGTCTGAGCCTGCATCTGCGTCTGCGGCCCGGGAACGTTAATCTGCATCGCCGCCATCGTGGCAGCCACGGGGCTGATGGGCGATGGAAGCTGCGTGAAAGCGACTTGCCCATACTGGGGACTTCCCGCATTTGCGGAGATGGTCCCCGCCGCCTGATGCTGAGGAGTCTGAGTCTGAGAGGGAGAGTATGCACGAGATGCGGACGGCAGGTGACGCCTGTGATCATCCTGTTGTTCACTCGTTGCCACCTGGACATGACTGTCAAGGCTGTTGTCCGGCTCGGGTGCTCGTGGAGGCGAAGGAGGAATAGGATCCCTGCGTTGGTATTCGACCCCTCCTTCAGGCTGGTCCACCTCGGCTTGGATGTACACCCCAGTCTTCCACGGGCTGTCTTGTGGGAAAGGAGGTGGCTGCTGAGGCGGCGGGGGCGGAGGAGGCGCCACCATTGAGCATACTGATTCGTTCCTCGACGGAAGTTGCTGGGTCTCAACTGCCGGCGTGCTCGGTAGCGACGGAGTGCCTTGCAGGCCAAGGTCCGGGCCGGACTGGGCTCCCATGGTGGTAGCACTTTGGGTCTCGGAGACGGCGCCAGGTTCGATACCCAACCCAGACCCCGCGACCACCGGAGCCTCGCCGCTGGGTTCACCGCCGATGGCCCCTAGCTTGTTCAGTGGGTCATCGGGGGCTTGTGCGACCGGTTCGAGCTTCATGCGGATCAGTGTTTCCTCAATCTTGGGGGCGCATTTCCTGATCAACGACTGCAGCTCTTTGTACTTGTCCGCGTCGAAGTCGTCCACCTCCATGTAGTCGTCGAACTCCCACAGGAAGTCGTTCAACTCCCTCCGACAAGTAGCAATGTCCTCTGTTATGTGTACACGTTTTAGCATCATCTATCGAGGATATTGAATGCCGGAAACCATGGTTACCCGAGAGATACAAGTTGGTGTGATGCGCTCATCGAGGAAAGCCCTCCCCATGAAATGGGATGATTGGAAGAATGAATATGCTGGGGGGGGGGGGGTTGCCTGTGATCGTCATCATGAGAATAAAGACCATGATACGTACCGTTGTCCCGAACGAAGTCGAAAAAATTCAGGCCGTATGTTTCAAAATGCTTTTGGCACTTCGGCGCTATTTTGGAAACTGCACGTTCGGCCGACCGAACCAGGCCGTTGGCGGCCTTGAGCATCTCGCTGGCATCAGGGGCAGCCTTGGCATTTTCGGCGGCCGTGGTGGCTTTCTCGACGATCTCCTTGAAAGGAGAGAACACGAGAGATTCGACATCATCCATCTCAATAAGTTTTATCGTCGTTGATGTTGTAGTTTAGGCGTCTTTGGCGATGATGCGTGAGGGTCGCCCCCGGATGATGGTGATCGTGAGAGAGAGAGAAGGCTGGGCTCCTCCTACCCGCTCCGTGCTCGCCCGCCCAGGTGAGCACGTCGTGGCGAGGCTGGACACCACACCCGCTGCCAATTGAGCTGTTCGGGTCTCCTGGTTGGCGGTGGTAGGTCAAATGCCTAGGGAATGCTCGGGAGGCGAGAGAGGTTCGAAAAACTAGCACAAATCGCAAGGTTCGCAAGACAATACCATGGGACGACAAGCAGGATGGGGAACTTGCAAAGAAAAGATATGTGGATATGTGCAGTCAAAGAAGGGAAGGGCGAGAACAGCGGACCGGACTGTAGGTTGGTGGCACCGCACCGCGAATCCCAGTCGCTGACCTGCAGGCAGACGCTGAGGCTGATCGTGGAGGGGCGGGAAAGTCCCCAGTCTTTTCCAGGTAGACAAAGGGAGCTCGCGCTTGCGAGAGTGGCACCAACCGAACTGCAGGCTGGGAGGACTTGTGGAAGGACTTTTACCTCCCCCACGAAAAAATGGGCTAGCATTCTCCAAGTGACTGTCTAGTAGTTCGAGGACGATGAGGCTGTGTCACCGATCGCCGGGCCAAGCCGATGGGAGTCTGTTCCCCTGCCATACTATCGTAGAAGGCCTCCTGGGCGATGAGCAGCAACATCAATGACAGCTCCCCAATCTATAAGGTACCACTTTGGAGCTCTCCGGGTCGACTCACCCGATCGAACCAGACGGGCTTCGAGCTCGGTATGTGTGGGAGCTTTCCCGCCGTCAGTCCTCGATTCTTTAGCCGGATTTGGCCTTCGTGGAACATTGCACCTCATTCCTCCAGTGCTGGGTGGTGGGGGGAGGGCACAGCTTGAGCACATGCGAGCAAGCACTAAACTTGATTGTGACGACCGACTGCAGCGTGCCCCAACGCGCCCAGCCAGTGGAATCGCTTGCCGTCCTGCACAGCCCTGGACAGAAAGGGACGGCATCGAAATATCGGGACGAATTGGGAGTGAAAGGCAAAAGACCTAGAACAAAGAAGAGAAGGTGGAGAAGGAAGAATGAGAATAAAGAAGAGCGGCGACTGAGACCTGCACTGCACTGCTACAGTCGGAACCCGCCTCCTCCCGTAACAGTTGAGGGTCCTGGTCCCGCTGTTCAATTGCTGGACAGTCTGCCTCGCCTTTCGTAATTCGGCATAGCGTTGGGGTGTCCTCAACGCTAAGAAGCCCTAAAGAGGTCACCGGCGAACTCCCCACTCTACACAGGTCGTAGTGTGAGGTATGTACCTTCTGCTTCAGTCACTCCCTCGACTTGATGCCTTCCAGTGTTACAGGGTCCACGGAGCTTCGGTTCATGCTGGAGGAGCTTGCGTCAAAAAAAATTGCTTGAGGATCACCGAGACACCAATTTGGTATGTCAATAATGGCTCGGGCATAAAGAAACTCCACGTGTTCGCTTGTTTCTCAGACGGCGGAGAAAACAAGGTGGCAGTGTGCGGTAACACACATTCCCCCACCCGCTCGCAAGAGTATTTCCCGAGTCTGGAGTTTTTCAACTTCGTACCGTGAATCACCCAGCTGAACCGCCATCATCAATCATCAGGCTTTTATGTTGCCACACAAGCAAGACAATAATCAGAGAGTAAGCCAAGTTTTCATCAATCTCGTGAACCGTACCCGAAGCCAACGCCCAATTCTCTGCCGATAATTCCTTCTAGAAGGCCACAATGCTCATTGATTCGTTGTGTATTCCGATCTTTGACCCGCCCTCTTCATTCCCGTTCAGGTCTTGGTCGTGTTGTGGCTTGAGTGAATCTGCAAGGCTGCGTCAGCATATGATGACGACGATCCAAAGTAGGCAACTTGGGGACACAACAGAAGAAATAATAAGAAAATAAGCACCGACCTCTGATATCAAGCGACGCCCAATTTCGATGGTCTCGGGGGCACCCCGCTGACGGAGCCAAAACCTGTCACTCCCCAGCCCTTCGTTAGCACAACACAGATGTAATATGTATGAGATGCTTGTCTGGGGATCCTTACGACTCCTCGGGGCTCCCATAGCCCTTGATGGACGCCAACCGGGCCTCCTCCTCAAGCGCCTCCTTCGTGATCCTGTCGCTCCCGCTCAGCGTCGCCGTAGTAGTAGCCTTCTCAGCCTCAGCCCTGCCCAACGTCTCGGCGAGGAGCTGCTTCCTCAGCGCGAAGCGCTCGGCGCGCTCCTTCTGCAGGCCGGGGCTGTCCATCTTGTCGATCGCGTAGCGCACCACCATCTGCACGACGAGGTACACGTGCTCGGCCAGCAGGATGGCCAACAGCAGCGCCCACGCCTTGATCTCCCACGGCCTGCCGTCCGGGCCCGCGCCGCCGCCGCCGCTGAAGAGGAACACAATGGCCGCGCTGGTGATGCTGCCCAGCCACGACAGGAAGCCCAGCGACGTGAGCCAGGGGCCGATCGAGTCCGTGCGCCAGGGGATGGGCCGCTGGCTGCCGATGGCGATCTTCATGGCGTCGGACCGGGCCTCGACCCAGTTGTTGACGAAGAACGCGCAGCCCGTCAGCGGGAACGCCACCGAGAACAGCGAGAGGTAGCCGAACTGCACCACCATCTCGCGGTAGTCCGTCGCCACGTCGTAGACCTCGAGCTCGGCCTCGTTGCGGACTCGCTCGAGGAAGGCCGCCTCCTCGGGCGGGTCTTGGGCCGCCGCGGCGGAGGACCCGCCTTGCTTCGTGATCTCTTCCTGGACCTTCTCGACCGCTTTGAAGACGCGGCGCTTCGCGTATGGCACGATCACTTCGGTAAGAAAGTTGACCACTTGCGCGGTGACGGTGAAGTAGAACATCTGCTTCGTGAGCCGGTCCGGGTTGATCTCGAACTCCTTGGTCTTGATGGCGACGCCCTCTTTGGCGAGCTTCTGGGCCGTGACCTGGAAGATGTCCAAGTATGGCGCGAGAACCCTGCCGAAGGGCACGTAGACGAATGCGGTTAGGAATATCGGTAAGTATGATGTGATAAAGTTGAGGACGAAGATCTTCTGCACAAATGATGATCCATGGGCTGTTCAGGGGCTTCAGTTAGTAAGGTGACAGGGAGAACAGGGGAAATGCTTCCGTGAAGTAGGTTTCCACGCACCATCCATCGTCTCATAGTTTTCGAGGTCGGTTAACCGTTCAGCCAGGTTCGTGAGAATCGTGGTCAGGACGGGCATGATCACCGTGAGAATAACAGTTGGCAGGAAGGTCTGCCACATCCCGATGAATCAGTAATATTCCGTGTAAATATCAGAAGGGGGACAAATGCTACGTACCAGGTACTGCTTGAAGGGTCCGTTATAGACCTCGTTGATGAAGATCTCGATGGCAAAGCATGATCCTATCAAGCTGCCAAGGATAGCGACGCACGCCAGCGCAAAGGGCACCTGCATCAACTGGCGCACAAGCCTCTTGACAGGCGAGTACACCTTGACAATCTCGCCAGTGACGGGATCCTGGGCCTCCCGCTCATGCTGGAACTGCGGGCGGGGGTGCTGGATGCGCGAGACGCCGCGCACGCCCCACTGCACGGCGAGGTCGACCTCCTTCTTCTTCCAGTACTCGAAGAACACGACGGACCAGAGGCAGTTCACCAGCGCATACAGCACCGAGAACTTGCCCAGGAGCAGCCAGGCGCCGAAGCCGAAGGCCGCCGGGAAGGCCAAGAACTTGAAGTACGCCTGCAGGAAGGCGAAGTAGAACGCCACCCGCTCGCCGAACCGGTCCCGGATGCTGTTCAGGTCGCCCTCGTCCAGCACGTACTTGGTGCTCCACTGCTTGATCCACGCGCGGTTGAAGGCGTGGTCGTGCAGCGGGAAGACGGACGCCACGTGCTTCCACTGGCCCGTCTTGGGCGTCACGCCCGCGCCGCCCTCGTTGCGCGGCTTGGTGATGAGCAGGTAGGCCAGGCGGAGGCGCTCGGCCTCGGACACGGGCTCCTCCTCGAACAGGCTGGCGAGGTCCTTCTTGTTGGGCGCCGACGCCCGGACGCCGTAGAGCCAGTCCTGGAGCCGGTAGCGGTACACCTGGGCGTGCAGGAGCTTGTCCGACGCGATCTTGACAAAGACGAGGAGGGAGGTCTTGTCGCCGTGGCGGACCTCGGTTGCGAAGCCCACATCCGCGAGGGACTTGATTAGCTGCACGAAGGCCGCCTCCGCATTTGCTTTTTCGGCTGTGGAATGGCCAGTTTTTCCGGGAGTGTGGTTAGATCCATCTGTGAGAGCACAGAGGCAAATGAGGGAGCACAATAGTCCTTACCATTGTCAGTTGGGATTTTATAGTGAACGACATAGTCCACGCTACAGAATGTTAGCAGCTATTGTGGGCACATGCACGGTTCAGTGCGAATTATGGACGTAGGAAGGACGTAGGAAGGACGTGCAGAGCTACTCAAAGCGCCCAGCAGGAAGACATACTTGAAGTTCGATTTCGATTTTACGACCGACATGGCAGGCAAGGATGGGCACTGCAATGCGACTCTCACGCTAGGATGAACCTCGAGCTCGGGGTGTCAGGGAGCTCTACGATTGATGCAGGACATCTAGATTTAGGATGAGGGACATGAGATGAGGGGTTGAGAGGAGAGTCGAAGGGGATAGCAAGTAAGGCAAGAGGTTGGGTAGGCCTTTTAACTCGCAAGGCAGGCTAAGGATGAGTGGTAGTTCTGCAACAAGGCGACTAGTCTAGTAGAATGCCATAAAATGACGCCTTTCATTCGAACGTGGCTCTCGAGCAAGACCGGATTGCCAGCTCCTGTTGTCTAGCAGTCGTCTGGCTCGTGTGAGAGGGTGTGGTGCCAGACTGACCAACGTCACCGTACAGGGGGGGCTAAGCTTCCTTACCATTTCGGGTCGGACCAAAAACAGGGATCCACACCATCCGTGCCAACCCTGCCGTCAAACCCGGTACACTCTCAAGCTTCTTCCCGTCCCTGGTTGTCTGCCTGGAAAGCTTTCCCTCTCCCCGTCGGCCAATTCCATTTTGATATTAGAAATCGTATAAATCGGTTGCGGAGTGAGAAAATACACACATTGTATTTATGGCATAGTATTCTGATGATGCACAGGACGGGAATAGCCGCATCTCGTTAAGCCTTCGAGTTTCTCGGCCTCCGTAATTGAGGCATCATAGATATTGCACGATGCCTTATACCGAGCTTCTCACAGACGACAAGCTTTTGAGCAACTTTGCGACGGAAACATCATAGCAACCTTATATACCTTAAGTACCTAGGTAGGTTGGTACTTTGGCCGCCTCCCATTTGTTTGTCTTCCTCCCGTTTCCAACCAGAACTGCTCTCGACCCTCTTACCCTGAGAAGAAAGGAAACAAATTATTCGAATCCGCAGTCGGCCAACTTCACAACGAAAGATGCCACTCTTGACCAGCCTTAAGGGCTAAGAGGGCACAACTCCTCCTTGGTCTCTCTGGGAAGACGGAGAGATTACGGACCTCGACACTTTGCTCGAGCAATGCCGGAGCTCGATATGCGTCGCACTGGATATTGAGGGCTCCGAAGGACAAGGCACCGGCATCACCTCGGTCGGCATCGCCCTCGTATGGGACTTCGTCGGGAAACTGAGCCAGCAGGGAATCGACTCTAGGGATCTTGAATCGATGGTTCGAGAGTACGGCATAGAGGGGCACAACTACGCGTGTGGTCGTCGCCGCGGGCATCATCGTCGCGCGAGAGGTCTTCCTGGTAATCGCTACGAGCGGTCACCGTTCGCAACAGTGCACTGGATCCCGAAAAACGAGGTCGAAAGGGCCGTGGCCGGGATTTTTGAGGGTGCGAAATCGAAATGGACAGCTCAGGGGCTAGACGGCGATCCAAGCTTTGTTCTCGTGATTTGGAGTTCAGTCACTGAGCGCCACGCCATCACATCGACTTTCCCCGCCATTTCCGAGAGCGTATCGCACTGGGCTGATCTCGCCAAGATCGTTTCTCAGATGTCGGACGTATCTGTTCTCGCTAAGGGACACCATGCTCTCACTCGGTTTCGATGCCAAGCGTGTACAAACTCTCAACGGCCGCCACTCCCGGGGGATGGACGCGGTCCGGACTGGCGGCAAACTGCTCTCAGTGGCCTCCATCTCCTCGGCTGCGGCAGCGTGCGGCAGAGAGGAGCTGCTGCCGATCCGCCGCCGCAGCGAACAGGAGCGTGAGGAGCGTCGATGTCGCAGACAGATCTGGACTTGCAGGCCGATTCCGTACGAGGACTTCCCGTTCACGGCCCTAGTGATGACCGAGGAGAGGCGGATGCCGCCAAGCTTGCGGTCCGGCGAGAAATTTCTCGACCACATGCGAGCCAGCCCCGGTGTCGCCGAGCCCAGAGCCGTAGCGGTGTGCCATCCGAGGAAGGATAAACGGTTACATCAGACCAAAGCGTGGGCGTGCTTTGCCGACCAAATAGGCCTAGATCACTTCGTGGAGGAGTGGAACGGAATGGAGTTCGATGGGCAGGCTTTACGGGTTGTAGCAATGAAGGTGCCATCGAAAGCCGAAGCAATGGTGGCCAGGAGATCGGGGAGATATGAAAGAAAGCTCAAGATGAAGGCGGACGTGAGAGCCTGGAAAGAGGGCCTTCCTGAAGACAGCCACGACGGTCCCTGGCAGTGGAATCTCGAGCCTCTTCAGCTAGACTTCCTTTGATTACACCACGCAGGCCTTCGACACTAATACCTTACCGAGGAAATCACAGGACGGTCTCCTGGGAAGATACACTACGATGGAGATTTCAGGAAGTTACGGTCACAAATGGACCTGGGCTCTCGTCTTTTTCATCCTCGTCATCTCTACTCCTGACCTCCCTACTCGGTACGCCTTTTTCTTCCCTCTCCTAGTCGTTGCAACCGGCAAACTCCATTCACATATTGGGAATCAGTGAGATAAATACAGGTTGGGTGCTTATTTCCGCAGTTTGGACCCCCAGCCACAAAAGCAGACACTTGGTCTCCCATCATTGTGTTGTTCGACCGGATTCCTGAACGGAACCGCCCTGGAACGGGAGGCCCTGAGACATCTTCACTTCAAATATTCTCTTCCGAGACAAACAAGAAGCCAGATCCAGCCAGCAGGGAAGCATCGATGAATCAGGCTTCCCCCCTCCACATGATGTGATACGCTGAGTTAGAAGCGTCCATAACACCTGGGAGCAGGTACTTCAGCGAATGAGGCGAGCGAGCTCGCACTGGCCTTCATAGTCCCTGATCATCGGTGGAAGCCACCATCCTTACCTACCGCCTTCTTCCTTCCCCTCCCCCATCTCAAGCTCTTTCCACCACTTCACAACATGCTCCTGCTCATCCAATTTACCCTCTCTAGTCTCTTGGCCCTTTTCACCCTTTGGAAGCTGTTCGTCCAACAACAATTCAAAGCCAGTTTGGCCGAGTGGTTATTGCGCGAGGTTGCCTCGGGCGTTGCCTACCAGGGTGAGCTAGGAAGCTTTGCTTGTTTAGCGCACTCGTGAAGCAATTCGCGTGGGTTCGAATCCCACAATTAGCATTGTTTTTTCTCTCTTTTTCTTTCTAAGTTCTTTTTACCATTCTCACTTTCACTTCCTTCCGTATTGCCCGGTTGAATGTGCCTTAGTGTTTTGTGTGAGTCTGCGGGTTTGTGAATTCGGCTGTAATTTCCACGTGCTGCCGTCAGAATCATCCGTCTCCCCCCTTATGCCACCGACCTCCGTGACAGGAATCCTCCGAACTTCCAACGGGCGGAAAGCTTGCCGACGCCACACTCTGGAGCAGTCACCGAAATAGACAATAAACATTTGGTACCGCACACGGGATACCGAAGATACCAAACACACTGCTTCGTGAGGTCTGTTACACCTTTTTCTCTGTTGATGGGCGCCGGATGGCGGACGGATCAGCCTGGTTGTCTCGTACTTGGCACAGCCCCTCTCCACCCAAGCATAACGTCACTCATTTACTTTGGTGCCCACGATTAGGACAGGCACCAATGCTCCCCGTTTCATACATCGCATCGATCTTAGCTCAGAATTACGAGTAACCATTTTCTCCGCCTCTGTAGCGTAATTGAGATCGAGGCAAAACTGAGCCTATTCATTGTTACGGTGCACCCTGCTCACTTAAGAAAGCCCTTTCAGCAGGCGTCTCATCGAGTGCTGCCTAGGGCCATCTAGTCTTTGTAACATCAGTCCTATTTCATCCCCCAACATCTTCGCAACGGACGGAAGAGATACCAGCAAACTAACTTGCCGTGCCGGCCCGTTTCGCCAGCCTAAGGAAACAAGATGGGGTTTCTTGAGCGCCTAGGCCTGAGGCGGGCAAACATGTGGGAGCCGCCCACAGCGCTGGACAAGTTTCTGCAGGGGCCAATGCACGTCCTGGTGACGATGCTCTTCAATCTCCTCCTCCGGCTCCGAGGCAGCCCTCTGGTCCCGCCCCGGGACCGCCCCGCGATCCGGGTGGTGTGCATCTCGGACACGCACGACCAGACGGTGGACGTCCCGGACGGCGACCTGCTGATCCACGCGGGGGACCTCACCCAGGCCGGAACCGTGCAGGACATCCAGGCCCAGATCGACTGGCTCGCATCGCTGCCGCACCGCCACAAGCTCATCGTCGCGGGCAACCACGACTCGTGGTTCGACCCGGAGAGCCGCCTCGAGGTGGACAAGAAGCCGGGCGCACCGGTGCCTGACCTGAAGGGCCTGCGGTATCTGGAGGATGATCTTGTCCGCCTTGAGTTCGAGCGCCAGGGTCGTAGCCTCGCGGTGTACGGGTCGCCTCACATCCCGCAGTGCGGCGGCTCCAGCTTCGCGTTCCAGTACCCGAGGCATTTGCCTCCATGGGATCACAAGATTCCCGTAGAGACAGATATACTTATCACCCACACCCCACCAGTGAGTTCACCCCCC
>PYST01000106.1:56208-109749 GCA_003049485.1 Ophioceras dolichostomum
ACCCCCCCCCCCCCCCCCAAACCTACAGGTTGCTGCAGCTAGGCTCTAGGGATCCCTTTCAGGACCTCGAAGCCTGATAAGGGCTGGAGAGGTTTAGAAGAGTATCTTGACAGCACGTGATGCATCAATACGGCTGTTTCGCACCGATGAGGGACCCGATACCTGGAGACTGACTCCTGGCACTGGTAAAAGGACACCCAACGACGATGCATCTACCGAATCGCTGGATATCATGTAGGTTGGACAACGGGAGGACTACCGCCCACTTTAGACGAATGGGTGTTGCTGACTTGGAGAGATCACTAAACTACGATAGACATCACGTCCTCACACTCTCACTCGAGGGCGAATTATACCTAGCCCCTTTAGACAAGGAGGCCAAATTAGTGCGCTGCCTCCAGCCATTTCTTACATGGTCCCCCACAGAGACAGGTACACTACCGGACCGGAAGGACGAGGGCTCACCCGGACGTTGCTCAAAACAATGTAGAAAGTAGTTGATATCGGGACCGGCACGGGGATCTGGGCAATGTACGGCTTCCCCACTCATTCCACAGCAACGCAGATCGGACGACAAACTTACCAGCGATTTCTTCCCACACGGCTAGTGACTTCGCCGACGAACATCCTGACGCGGAAGTTGTTGGCACCGACATATCGGCGATACAGCCGGATTGGGTCCCACCGAATCTTCACTTGTAAGTCTTCTCCTGGCGGAGCCTGCTGGCGATATCATCAGCGAGCTTGTCCCCCTATTTCCCCCTTTCGCGAGGCAGAGACAGGCTAGGCAGGTACTCACATGCATGCACCTCCCGCCAGTGAGATCGACGACTGCACACAAGAGTGGACCTTCAGGGAGAACTCGCTCGACTACGTGCACATGCGCTGGCTCTTCGGCAGCATCGCGGACTGGTCCGCGCTCTTCGCGCAGGCCTACAAGTGCCTCAAGCCCGGGGGCTACATCGAGAGCCACGAGCCCTCGGTGAGGATCCACAGCGACGACGGCAGCGTCCTCGAGGGCTCCGCCATGGATCGCTTCAGCAAGCTGTTCGCCGACGGGGGCGCCAAGATGGGGCGGGTCATGACGGTGATCGAGGACGGCGTGCAGCGCAAGTGCGCCGAGGAAGCCGGGTTTGTAGATATAGAGGAGGTGGATTTTAAGGTGAGAGAGCCTGACCGACTCCCTAGAGAGAGGCCCCCCGAGGTTGACACTCGCCTTTTTTCTGGGGCGTATTCCATTCTCTGATCAGAAAGCTTAAATGTAACCCCTCCGAAAAAAAGACCCCTATAGGCGCATGGCCAAAAGACCCTTATCAGCAGCAGATAGGCAGGTACCAGCAGCTGGCTACGGAGGGCGACATCGAGGGTAGCATGCTCCACATCGCCGTGGGCGTGCTGGACTGGACCAAGGAGGAGGTCATCTTCTTCGGCAGCAAGGTGAGGCGCGAGATCCGCTCGCCGGACATACACGGTTGGTATTGGCAAAAGATCGTCCTGGCTCGGAAGCCTTCTGAACCTGACCCGGAAGGCAAAAAGGAAGACGAAAAGTAGTAGGATACAGCACAGGAAGAGGAGGGTGAAGGATGAGGACAAATATATCCCCACATGGAAAAGAGAAGGGAATTGGACCTGGAACTGGACAGGACGGACGGATTTCTGTTTCTAACTGCTACATACCCATGCATTATGCACTATAACTATATACCCCAAGTCGCCTTCTTACGTAGAAGTTCTTCAATATCATGTTGGTTGCGAGGCAGAAAACGAGGGTTAGATGCCTACGAGGTAGGTGCTCATCTCGCGTAAACAAATCTATGGCAGGGGCCTCTCATGCAACAGCTCGTTCATTGTCCCGTCGGTCCCTCATCCTGCGCAAAATTTCCTCTTGGTCTAACCTAGACCGTGTTTCCCTTCCTTCTCCTCTAGCCGTGGAACCCGAGAGAGATACAGAGAGCGAGGTATGTGTGAGACAGCGGCTTGGGTAGGACCGCAATTGGTAGGTCTAAGGTGGGTACAAGTCAATGATGCCACGAGGAAGCTCCATCCAAGCGGCGGCCCTAGGCAGCGGGCCAGTTGCTAGCGGCATGTCCTCATGTTGTTTATTTGGTGGATATCCCCTAACGGCCATGAAACTAGCGGCTGACTGGTTGCAGTTGGTGCTCCTATTAGGACCAGACCGTTTCTAGAAACTCGGCCGTGACTGCAGGTAGGGTGGGTGACACACCGGTCACAAATAATCTCCAAGCGGACATCAGCACTGGAGAACACGATTAGTGGCTGTTGTAAACCAACCGACCCGAGACAGGCTGCCTAACGTGGACGAGTACACAAGAACCCTGAAGGCTGTTTGTCTCAAAAGCTCATTCATATACGGACACCTAGTCCTTCTCCAGGACGGGTGTTGAGTCTTGCCTGATATATATCGTAAGACATAAGACATCACAGAAGCATAGATCAACAATAACACTGATGCAAAATCATTAGAAGAAGTTGGAATTCCTAGACTAAATAAATACTAGACAGAAAAGGCTAATGATGAGAACAGTCATATGGGGTATATAGGAGCAGGTAGATAAGAAAAAAAAACAGACAGGCAGGTTACTGGCAACCCTGAGCGTCGAGCGTACCTGGGAGATGGGATATTTGTTTTTTTCTTTCTTCTTTTCTTTTTGCGCCGCCTAGGTTGATTGCGACCGACCAGCGCAGCGTGCAGGAGCATCGTCGATCGGTCGACGGCATCAGCAGCAAGGTAAATGCCACTGTCGGGGGGATTTGTTGTTGAGGACAGAATGGGTAGACGGAAGCCAAAAAGCCAAAGCCAGAAGGAAGAAGCCACAAAACAACGCACAGCCTCGCTTTCATACATCCATCCATCCAGCGAAACCAAGCCAAAAGAACAAAAGAGCTAGGAACGTACAGGTCGTGTGCGTAAAGAAAAAGCCCCCCTTCCTGATTTCATCGTCGTCGTTAAAAGAGCTCCCCCTTTTTGTATCCCGGGGCAAAAAACCGGACCAACCAGACCACCAAAATTTTTCGATCCAAATAGTTGAGAAAAACGAAACTGGTTCAGCCACCACCGTGGGGCCCGGAGAGACGCGGATGGAAGGAAGGGCTAGCCTGACTGGAAACAGGGGCTCTCCGGTTCTTCCTCCCAAGATTCGCGGTCCCGACGACAGCGAGGCCACACCACGCATCCCCACACCCACCCACAGACACCGGTATTTTTGTTCTTGTTTTCTAGACCGCGCACACATCGCTCAGGCCAAGAGAAAAGAAGGAAATGGGGGTGGGGGGCAACTAAGCCAAAATAGGAGAGATCGAAAAAATAGTAACCCGAAGAGAAGAATGAGGGTGAGAAGGAAGAGAGATGAAAGAGCAGTCATGGCTATAGACAAGCCCAGATGGAGCCGCCTGGAGCCGCCTGGACTTGGTGGAAGCAAGGCAAGGAAAACAATGGTAGATACTTAGGTAGAGAGGAATATGTCCATGTACTCTCAAAACCCCGTGTTAGGTTAGGTTAGGTCACCTTAGGAAGTAGGCAAAACAGCCCCAGCATTAAGCTGTATACAATTACTCAGCAGTGTAGCCCCCTCATGCAGCAGCTCCCACCGCGTCAGCTCGAACGTCTCCTTGAGCACCATCAGCATCGCGCTGTTGTTGTTCACGCCCTGCATGCCCTTCAGCTCCTCCGGCGTCGCCACGCTGCCGTACCGGTTCAAGTACTCCCGCATCTGCAGGATCTGCTCCTGCTTCGTGGCGGGCGGGGAGGAGTACGAGGGCGTGCAGGCGCCCTCGAGCGCGTACCCGTAGCACCACACCACCAGGGCGGCGAAGTAGAGCACCCACGGCCGGTTGAGCAGCACGTCGTCGCGCGCGGAGTAGGGCTCCTCTATGCCGCTGCCTCCGCCTCCTCCTCCTCCTAAAACCGCGCCGCCGGTGGAGCCCGCGAAGCCGTTGGCGGTGGTGGAGCCGGATGGGGACGCGGTGGACAGCGGCGAGTCGGCGCCGGGAGGGAGGTCGACCCCTGGCGACGCGGAGAGGGGGGAGGTCTGCCGCTCCTTGGGCAGGAGGACGGACGACAGGAACTTGAGGGCGTAGTACGCGGCGTCGCGGGCCTTGGCCGTGGGCGCCCAGTGGTCCTTCATGCGGCGCTGGGCGCTGTTGAGGTCGTTCGTGCCAATGGCGCGGCCGAGCAGGCGCTTGGCTCGCGCGAAGATCTGGCAGTCGACGATGTCGACGTGCATGGCCATGTGAGCGAGGTGGTGCAGCACCGTGCGGCTCTCGAACACGACGTTGGCCTCCTGCAGCTTCTCGGCCGGCTCGTAGCACCTGTAGACGTCCGACGCGATGTCGCCCTTCTTGAGCGCCTTGTCGAACTGGGCCTTCCACAGGTCGAAGGCGCGCGTGAGGGTGCTGCGCCACTTGTCGCGGCCGCCCAGGGCCTGCGAGACGCCGCCGCCCAGCGAGTTGATCTGCAGGTCGCGCTGGTTCATGTGCCAGGTGACGCTGAGCAGGCCGGCCATCAGGACCGTGCGGCCGAAGGCGTTGGTGTGCACCTCCTGGTTGCTGAGCGTGCGCTTGAGGCCCTCGAGGAACATGACCGGCTTGATGCCCTGCGACTGCAGGTTGGCCTCGATGCGGTTGACCTCGGCGCCGCTGGTGGCCTTCCACAGCTTCTCGTCGCACGGGAGCGGCAGGCGCATCTCGTGCGCCACCATGACGGTCGAGTGGCCGAACATGGTGGCGTGCACCGAGTCGATGAGGAAGGCCGCGAAGGCCACGCGCCGCGTCGACTCGTTGGCGATCCAGTGGTTCCACCAGTCGTCGGGCGTGTGGGCGACGCCGCCCGTGGACGAGTGTCGGGACCCGTGCTCGCGCGAGTTCGGTGGCGAGTCCAGCGCCGACTTGCCGATGAGCGACCGGCCCCGCCGCATGAGCGTGATGGTCGTGGCGTGGTGGATGTGCGCACGCTCGTGCAACTCGCGTGTCGAGTACATCTTCTCGTACAGCTCGAGCAGCAGCATGGTCTGGAACACCCACAGCTTCGCCGGCGGCCGGAAGGACGGGTCCATGAAGATCTCCCAGCGCAGGTGCCAGGCCAGGAAGTTGGACAGCTGCGCGCCGGCCTTGACCACCTTGGCCCCGTGCCCCTTGTCCAGGCACGCCGCGCCGATGGTCATCATGGCGATCAGCAGCAGGTTGGGCGTGCGGTCTGGCGAGAAGGTTGGCTTGTGCAGGATCGGCACCTGGTCGCTGAAGTGCAGCCAGTATGACTGGATGTACGCCTGCATCATCTTGTGGCTTAACATGTGCGCGTCGTCGGACCGGTTGCCCTCGACGATATGTTCCTTCAACCGCTCGACCGGCGCCACTGTCTCGTGGAACCGATCTCGGATGAACTCAAAGATTTCGTTGCACTTCTCGTCCGATAGAATAGACTCCGGCTGGTTCTGGTCGAGCAAGTTCGTGACCGCCATGACCTGCTGCCGCTGTGGCGGGAAATAGCCCAACTGCGACGGATCGGCCCCTGGCGCGTAGTACGAAGGGACGGCATACTGGTTGGCAAACTCTCCATAACTGTACCAAAGAAGCAAAAGAATTGGCGTCGGTTAGCTGCGCTGCTTGCCCTCCTGGACTCTTCAATGGGATCATCATGGGGTCGGTCTGTCGCTACTAACCTTGTGTTGTACCTCTGAGGAATGATTTGCCCCAGCGGCGAGTCGCCCTGCTGACTGGCGCTGGTGTTGAACAGGAAGGCCATGAAGTCCTCCGGCATCGCCACGTAGGGAGACTTCTGAAGCACGCCGTCGCTGCCGAACATGGGCATGGCATTGGGCATCGACATCTGGTCTAGCATCATCATCTCGCTGGCACGCTGCGGCGGGGCCACCTGCTCCTGGAAGTCTGCCGGGCCGGAGGACGGTCCCGCCGTGAACTGCTGAGTCATCTCCCGTGACACGACGGGAGAGGAGGTCGCGGCGGCAAAGTTTGACGGTGGGAGGCTGAAGGGTGGGAAGTTCGGAGGCCCAGCGTAGCCCGTGGTGGACTGAGGGGTGTTGGTCGCGTGAGTGTGGAAGCCGCCATGCTGCGTCGACACAGGGGAGAGCACACCGTAGGGCGCGGCAACATCAGTCTGGACCGTTGGACGGTGCGGGTGCGGGCCAGGAGGGGACTGGTGAGGCGGCGGTCGCTGCCCCTGCGCCTGCGCTTGCGCTTGAACCTGGGCCTGTGCTTGTGCCTGCGCCTGTGCCTGCGCCTGCATCATCGCGTACGCCGCCTGGTCGTGCTGTTGTTGTACATACTCGGCGCCGTTCGGTTGGCCGTTCGGTTGGCCGTTCGTGGGATACGCCGTCGGCGGCGTGTTGGTCATGGGAGTGTACGGGCCCTCCTTGGGAGAATACTGCATCTGGTGTTGCACGACCTTGTTGTTGTACCCAGTCCCGGGCCGGTTGGCTTCGGGCGAGACTGAGCCAGGCGGCAGGAGGGGGCCGGCCACCGGGCTGGTCAAGGGCGAGCCGGCAGGGCCTACTATGTTGTTGCCCTGGTCCTTGCGGTTCACCAATGATCCCTTCGCGACGTGGCGATCCTTGTGGCGGTTGCACAGGTCGAGTCGGACAAAGCTGCGGGTGCAGTCCCCCATCCCACAGCGGTAAATCTGCTTGGGCGTGTGGTTCAGCTGGTGGCGGTACCTGTGCTCACCGGACCAGGTCAGTCTCAGTCTGTTCTATGTGCTCTGTGCTCTGCTCTGTGCTCTCCAAAACATGCCGCACGCGGGTACGGGCGGGAATTATCGTCGGAAAGGACCGGGAAAGAGACAGAGGCAAGAAACTCACAGGTGCTCTGCCCTCGAATAGCTCTTCCCGCAGCCCTCGTGTGGACACTCAAACTTCTTGTCCAGGCCTTTGCGGCTTCTCCTCCGCTTCCGCGGCGGCCCCCCAGCGTCCGAGTTGGACGAGTTTGCAGGATTCTGGTCGCCGCCTCCAGCCTGCTCGTGCTCGGCCTTGACGGTGGAGGGCGTTGAATCATTCTCGTCATCGTCGGGGCGGCTTCGGCGGCGGCCCCTCGAGACCTCCTCCTGCTTAACAGCCTCCTCCTGCTTAATAGTGTGTGGTGGTGTGGGCTCCTGGGTCTTCGGCATGGTCTGGCTGGAGCAGGATGTGGCCGGCTGATGCTGACCGGCGGCGGGAACCGGGGTTGGGGTCGCATGCGTCGGGGCCAACGCAGTAGCCATGATATCTCACAGTGCCTGGCGGAAGTGTCAGGGTTGGTCGGCGGAGAATAGCGTGCGACGGGAATGGATGTGGGCCGTGGGCAGATGGTTCCCGCTTCGTCCCTCTCGTCGTGTTCGTGGAACCCAGGATCACCAGGTCACTCGGTCACCCAATAAGGGGGAAAGACCAGATGCGGCGCAACGTTTCGCCCGCCGGAATGCAGACGATATGTGCAGTCCTGCGCGGTCCTGCGCGGTCCTGCGCACGGAAATCAAAATGTCGGCCGTTGCGGAAAGGCCGTTGCACAGCAGCTCCGATATTCCTCGGCTGGAATTGAGACCGGCGGCTTTCCAATTACGGGGAAACCCGAGGAGGCGCCAAAAGTCGTCTAGATCGACCGTCAGAGCTGGGCCTCTTGTTGGAGGGAGTCTTGGTTGGACTGACTGGGCCTGTTGGACCGACAGGGCCAGCGGGTGGGGGGAAGCGATGAGGGAAGGGAATTGGTTGGGGGTGGTGGTAGTGACAAGGTGCTCTCGAGAGGGCCAAGGGTCCTCTCCCAAGCCGGTCTCCCAAGCCGGTGAAGCGCCTCAGGTGCACATGGCTGCCAGTGAGGGACGATTTCTTCGCCAGAGGGTTTTGAGGAAACGCGACGGACGGAGGGGCGGAGAGACGGCCAGCGCGGGATCTGCGGCTATCGTCCGATTCGTAATGTAGCACACTCCGAAGTACTGAACGAGCTGGTGGTAGGCGGCGAACCCCAAGCAAATGAGGACGACAACCCACCAAAAGAAATACTGGACGGAAAGACTAATATGTATATACGATTTGTATGGTGTGGTTCCTAGCAACAACGGTCAGCCAGAGAACGTCGGCCTCAGTTCGGAAAGCCCCTGATAGATGGAAATGGAAATGGAAAATGGGAAGTTGGAGAAGAGAGATGCCGCCCATTGCGGAAATAAATTGAAGCAGGCAGCATGGCGGCGGGTCAACTCTGCACGGGATGCTTGGCGCGAGCGAACACGGTAACAACGGGATGGAGCAGCGAGTCCCCCATTCTTTCTCAAGCTGTCTGTCTCTCTCTGTCCCTCCCCTGTCCCTGAGACCGGAAGCGGAGACGACCCAACGCAGGCTGGAGAAAGAGGGAACTTAGAAGGGAAAAGTGAGGAGAGGATGAGGAGGAAGAAGATGAACGGTTGGACGACATCCTCCTTAGACTGCAACGCCAGGGACAGTGTTGTGTGTTTCGGCACGGAGCATTGTGGTAGCCTCAAGCCATCTTCAGCTTGGAGGGGCGCAATGGGCTCGCGGCTGGGGTGAATAGGACCATTGGGGGGGACAGACACCTCGGGTACACAATGTGTGCTCTCAGGATAGCCGACTTTCCCCCCAGTGGTTGGTCAATGAGCGACAGGGCAGAGGCCGCTCGGCTGAATACCAGCGGGCAGCCATAGAGACTTCAAAAGTTTGACAGGCCAACCGCTATTCTTTATAGTCGAGAAGGGCGGCGGCGGCGGGGAGAAGCTGGCGCCAGAAACGACCGGGCAAGATAGAACGACAAAGCGTGGGATGATAAAACTGGTAAGCTGAGACTAACCTGTCAAGCCGGTGTAATGGGGGAACGGGAAACCTTCCAGTCGCAAGTGGATGGATCGCACAGACGGGACGGACGGGTAGAGAATCGGTAGTAAAAAAGATAGGAGGACGTTATAGAGTAAAAAGACGAGTCACTATAGGAAGATAAAAATAAATAAATAAAAGGTACAATTAAAGACCAAAAGGCACGGGATGGAATACAGCAGACACGCGGGGGCCAGACGGGAGAATTCGATGACCAGAAAAGAAAAAAGAGCCAACGCTCAGAAATAGTAGGACGGGCGTTTGAAACAAGATGGGATGGGAAAGTTCGGCGATGGCGACAGCACTTCTTGGGGAACGTCGGTCTATTTTTCCCACCTTCCTAGGATCAATGCTGCGCGGGCGGATTGTTTGGCGGGCGGCGGTGCGGGTGCGGGTTGGTCTTGCTTGCTTGGTGGACTCGTCCGACTCGAGGGGTCTGGGGAAGTGGGAGGAGTCGAAGAATCTGAGCGGCGGGAGAGTGGGGGTCTTTAAAAGGATTGAACCTGCTGGCTGTGGCCTGGCGCTCTTTTTGCTGGTTCCTGTCGCTAGCCGAGCCTAGCCTGGGCGAAGGCGGACCCCGGACACATCGGACTCGTAGGCTTGGGACCTTATAACTCTCATAGCTTATAAAAATGGGGTTTCAATGGCCACCACCACTACCACAACCAATACTGCAAGTTACCCACACACGCACACACACACACACACACGCACACAAACCCCGAAAGAAGCGCGGCCTGGGCCCTCCCTCCTGGATTGAGAAGCCGGCCGGTCGTCGCAACATGAAAGTCGCGCGCATGGCAGGGGCCGTTGATGGGGGGAGGGAAGAGGGGGACGGCGAAGGGACGATGGACTATGACCTCCTCGTGTATGTACCATAAACGGAATATCGTCTCCTTTCCTTCCAGTCTCAGGTCTCAGGCAAGGAGAAGCGGATGAGACTACTACACTTACTTTCTACACATCTTTCTCTCTGCGTGACGACGCTACTGCACCAGGTATTCTCCGTCAACATTCCGTCCAAGCAGACGTCGAGGACACTCCCCCCCGAGCTCCACGAGGAGGGTCAGTCAGTCGTGCGTGTCTGTTCTGTTCTGTCTCCATCATGTACCTACTGGAGGCAGGTACAGACTTGTCCACCGGTGCTTGTCGCGTGCTGGATACAGAGCACCCACGCTTTTTCCTTTCTTGAGCTAGTCCGGGCCGCTCGCCCAACTACCCTTGCTGCATCACTAGCGTGATATGGAGAGCATTTCGCTTTCCTTTTTTTTTTCTCCCTTCCTATTTTTCTGGTTTTGCGCTAGCTTAGTCGCAGCGGCTGATTTCACTTGTCTAAGCTTGGCTGGTGTAGTTGCGCGGGGCAGGCAGGGAGATGTGACAGGGGCGGAGGCGGGGGGGAAGGGATGGAATAGGATGGGATGGGATGGGGTGGGGTGGACGTGCACTCGTTTGGGCACCTCCAAGAATTATTGGCAGCCCGTGGTGGTGCTGCTCTCAATGCTGCACTCGCACTGGAGGATGGAATGGAAAATGGAGGGAAATACAAAGAAGAGAAAAAAAGGAACGGCTCGAAGGCCGGCACTCGAGAAGTGAGTGCCGTTGTCAAATACCACAAATGCCACACGTCTGTTTGTTCGTGGAGACAGCGAGGGGTGGGCAGGTTAGGTACATGAATTCGTGGTAACATGATGAACATGATGATGGGCTGACCGAGAAGAGGTGGCTCGTGTTACCCAATTTGGGGGCATTTGCCCGGGAAGAAAGAGGTCATTCACCAAGATGTGCGCCGGAGCACACATAAACGGTGCGATATGTGATATACCTTCCTGAACATCCCGCATTGTTCGGCTTTCGGTGTCGGTCGGGGCCTAGAGATCAAACGGTCGACGAGGTGGTCTCACTGAGGACGGCTGCTCCGGAGCTAGTTGATGAGAGGAAGGCATCAGCGCCCCTCTATCTCTCTGCAGTCGACCGATGAACTGATGGACTGCTCATCGATGGAGTTCTCTTCCTTATTATCCGTCTCTCTTTTCTTTCCTCTTCTCGTTAGTTTTTTCTCTTGCTCCCTGACACTGGCAGGGAACAGGCCTCTCTTTTTCATGCCCAGGTGCAGGCGGTCCAGAGTCGGCCGTGTTCTCCCTCCTCCCCTCCTGCAAGTGGTATCTGCAGGCCGTTTCGGCACCAAGCGTTTTCGAGCAATAGTGGGCCTAGGGTCTCGTCGACAAGCACCCTGGTGCATCTTGTCGAACCGCCCACACCCGACCATCCTCCCATAAAGCTGCTCACTCCGAGGAGAAAACACAACGACGAGACGAGCTGAGAGGACGGGGAGATTTGGATCACTTGCTTCTGATCAGAAGAAATCTCTCGGACCATCAGCTTTCTCTTTGCCACGCCACAATTATGATGATCGGACCCAATAGATTGGAGGGCAAGCCCCGACTGTGGAACCAGAGCCCTGGGTTGGCCTGGGTTTGCCCTGGAAGCAAGGGCGCGCAGGACTCCCTCGAGATGTCGTGAGATTGTCGCTCGCAAGGGATCTGTCGTGCTGAGAGAGAGAGGAGGAAAAAAAAAAAAGAAGACATGAAATTGTGGGGATGGGGGCACGGGGTGGTTCTGGAGACGATGGATGGTGGGGATGAGGGACTCTCGGACTGGAGTGTGCGGAAAGAGGGGGGGGGGGAGGGGTTGAATTGCTTGGGGGAATGGGGGGCAGGCTTAGGCAAGCAGCAAGAACGGCACCAGCACCAGCACCAGCACCACCGCCGGCGGTGACCGCAAACACTGGAATGGCAAGCAAGTTGACAAGTCGATGCAGATGTTTTTTTGTTGGTCCAGTTCCTTGCCCCTGCCTAGTCGGTGCTGGCGAGCAAACAACCTACATGGTGCAGTACAGGGTGCAGCATGTACGAGGTGGCACATTGTGCTCCAAGCAGGCTAAAAACGCGTGCATTGTCATCTAGACTAGAGTGAATTCTTTCTGAGAGGTTGAAGCTCAGGTTGTTGTAATAAAAAATATAAAATAAAATAAAATAAAAAAATCTCTGCGGTTCTGCGTTTCTGCACTTTCTTCTGCATATTCTGTAGTCGGTGCGTGGCCAGCCCAGTCACACACCCCCAAAAGCGTGGCTTTCCTCGGACGGAGATTCCCTGCCACACCGCCAGGGAGCCAGCTTGCAAGGGGAAGCAACTTGAGGACGGCAGGCATGAAACGAAAGTGGAGATTTCTGCGGACGATGCCGTCCCCTAGTCCCTTTGTTGAAAAGGAGGAGAGTTGCGTCCGTGCCGGCTTTCCTCCGCCGCCTCCCACACCTCCACGAGCTCGAGGACACAACACACATGGACATGGATGAATGTGCCCTCTTCTACTTCGTGCATGGAGCGGACGCAACCTTCGGTGCAAGCAACAGCAGGTGAGGTCTGGGCGAACAGGGCTGGAGGGGATGGGCCTTGCTCGAATATGGAATGAGGCACATTGTGCACCCTGCAGAGTGACGGCCTCGCCAGCCGGCGGTCTAGTTCATCAAGGATTTGATATTGCGCGCTCTGATTCGACACGCGCCTTCACGCTATAGATTTCGCTCGAGTAATCCTTTCAAGTAATGCCTCACGAGGGAAAAGGAAGTGAGAACGCCCCAGAAGCCACTACCAGCCCAGGGGCGGTGTGCACAAGGCCAAGTCTCAAACGCTTGTTATTGTCCCTCTGAACTCTGAACTTGCCTCGATACAAAATCAGGGTGGTTGAGACTATTGCAGACATATCCATATGGTGTTCCTACAACCGTCCTCCTCCTCTCTCACAGTGATCGCCCAGTGCACCGAGGGAAGTCTGAGTATTGTTTACACAGTATAGCGAGCACATTCAGGGCAACCAGCCAGCCTCTTCCTCTGGCCACACCGACGGTCCGCAGATTCTGTTTTGGTATCACACCTCAAGTCAACCGGTCAGCATGCAGTCATTTCATGGCATGGCATGGCAACTTGGGTGGATGACAGAAAGTGACCAACCACGAAGCGTGACCGTCACACTGGTGTACCCAGAATACCAGGACACCTTCCACGTCCATGGCACGCGACCCTCCAAAAGCCAGCCTCGGAGTTCCCAGGGTGGGAAAAAAAAGTTGAAGACGCCACGGGTCGTCAAGAAATGAAGAGAAGTCAAGTTTGCCGCTAGCGTTGGCGGTTGGCCCCCATCCCTGCCCCAGCATTGGCTACAAGCATCCGCCTTCAAGAGGGCAACCAGGGGAGAACGTGTGGGAGGGCTGGTCAATATGATGAGGGAAAAGGAAGCAACTGGCTTGGGGAAATGCAGCTAAAGTTGTGGCTTACGCAGAAGAAAGGGGGGGAAGGGAGCAGACGAAATATTAGATTCTCTTTGCGATTCGACTTTGCCATTGACGTCGAGAAGGGAACATGGCCGGATGTACCTCCATACATGTATACATCCTTGGGGACAGGAATGCGCGGACAAGTAGGTAGCATCTCCCACGATTGGAGACAGTAACGCAACATCAGAATTGTCCCGGCCATGCATGCTTGTTCGACCCCAGGATTGGAGGTCCCCCAAGTTCCACCCTCAACCCGTCCCCCGAGGAGAAGTGGCATCCTCCGGCTGGCATCACAGCATGGATAGGCCCCAGGCAGCTGCATCGGGCTACCACAGTAACTACCACCGGAGCAAGGATCAAGACTAGCAGACACGCAGGCAGCGCAGGATGTGATGGCATAAGATGAATGCTGAGATGCTGGGATGCTGGGGCAAAACCGAAGGGGCGAGGGACTTCTCTCGCTCCGAACGTGCGGTCACACCTGATCATTTTGATGTGCAGTGATTTGCCAGCTCCAGCGCCTCAAGTGAGGAGAAGGGGGAAGGGAAAAAGCAATTATGTGCGCCACTTGGACCTTAGCTGCAGCAGGCAATCTGCAAGTCGCCCAAAAAGTAAGAAACCTTCCAGGCCGACCATCAAGCTTCCATGGATTCGACCAGAGAAAGCAGAAGATGGTGGGGGGCCCAACCACTCAGAGCGATGAGCTGGCTGCTCGAGAAAACCCTGTCCCGCCTCCACCCCAGCAAGACCGAGCGCCACAGTGAAATAAATCCCTCTCGTCACTCTCGTGTCCACAGGCTCAACAGATCGCCTTTGTCCATCTGGTGAGAAGCAACGGGGTTGGCTGAGCGGCGAGTCGAGGGAGGCAGGCAAGGGAGGTAAGGATGACTGCATGCAGCAAGACCTTGGTCACAAGCAGAGATTCGTCAACCCGAAGCCCGCGCTGTGGAAAGACCTGGGGTGAGGTCTGCGGTCTGGGGTTCTCACACGTTTGCAGAGACAACTCAACCATGGGCGGCTGCCGAAGCTGGCCGTAGTCGGATCACGTACAAAGTTGCTGCCACATCGACCTGCCTCTGTGCCTCCATCTAGTTACTGTCACTAGGTACCGTTACGCATAGCTTTGCGTAAGTGGCAGAGGGGGTGGGGTTTCGAATGACCAAGAACCTTTCCATCTTGGGGACGGTTGAAAAGAATCAAAGCCCACAGGCCAACCCCTGCGTATTCGTGCAACAATGTTAACGTCAGGCCGGCCAGCCCAGCTATTTCTTAACATTCCTTCCAGAGTTTAAATACTCAATTGGACGCTGCACGTTAGAGTGGGTCGTGGGGGCGGGGCCTGTGTCGTCAGACCCTTCGCCCAGGCACGGGGTGCGCGATGGCATGGCAGAACAAATCCTTCAGGTGCGATTTCCAGCCTGGTGATTTCACACCATACCATGACAGTAGGAGAGAAAAAAAAAACGACACGATTAGCACCAGTCACCACGTATAGACAATGTGACATTCAACTGACCCAATCAGAACATAGCCTCTTCCCTCTCGCCTTCTCTTTCAATGCCACCAGCCAAAGCCCGAAACGGTGGTCACGACGACTCCACCAAGCCCGATCCGGGACAGACCACCACCACTGGCACCGCCAGTAATGGCGGCAAGGACAGCAAGGATGGCAAGGATAGCAAAGACGGCGCCGGCCACCACCACCTTTCCACCAAGGACAAGAACGGGCACCACAATGCTGGTAGTGCGTCGGCCTCTGCAGCACACCACGGCAACTCCAATGGCAAGCTGCGTCGCGTCGCTAGTTCGACGGGCTCGAACCTGCGGGAGTCCATGAACAACAGCAACTCTATTGCACCCGGCGGCCCGCACGCTACCCCCGCCTCACAAGCCGCCGGCGCCTCCTCCGCATCCACCACCATCCCCTCCTCGACTGGTGCCAGCACCTCGGCCGCGAACCCGCAAGAGTCGGGCACCATTGCAGTGAGTCCAGCCAGCCAGCCAGCCCTCCTCTCCCCCCAAGTCCCCTTCACCTGCTCCTCTCTCTCTCTCCAGCTCCCTGGTCTACAATCGAACAAGCACTAACCCCATCCTCACCATGACCACCCACTCCCACAAACAGCTCGACTGGGCCACGGTTGACCGTTCCCTCCTACACTCTTACCGCCGTGCGTACCGCTTAAACACGCCGACCGCCTTCGCTACAGACTTCCACCAGTGGATCCTCTCGCGGCCGGGCAGCATCGGGCTGCAGTCGCCGACGATGCTGAGGCGCAGAGCCTTCCGCCGGCAGGGCCGGGACCAGCTGGCCGGGGTCGTGCGCCGGCACTACAACGCCCAGGCCATCCAGGAGAACGACGTCATCGTCGAGTTCGTGCACAAGGTGCGGACCGTCGACGGCGGTGGTGTCGGAGGCGCCGAACACCTCAACGGCAACATCCCTTCGGCTGCTGGAGGGGCGGGCGGCTCAGGTCCCGTCTCCAAGCCGTCTGCGCGGTCCAGGCGAAAAGAGCCGCAGACGCAGGACGGTCAGAAATGATTCGATATAATACCATCGCCGGCCGACATGATTTGCTTTTTTTTTGTACAGAAGGCGCTGCACATTGCAGCTCTTTTCTAGAGCGTACTTAATCGTCTCAGCGGCATGGCATACTTACGGGGTGTCGGCGTTTTGGATATAGTCCTTGATCTTAGTGTTTTACCATGCGCTCTTGCTGCATATCGATATTGGCTTGGACTCCTGGAGTTCTTCAGATGCCATTACAGAAGAACCTATCTATCTGGTAGAAAGGAATTTTATACATTACCCGGCAGTTATACTCTACTCTCGAAATACTGCGGGATAGAACTTTAAAAACGCCGTAGACGCGGTCGCGAATCGCGAGTATCTGGTGGGGCTACGACTGGTTTAAACCGAAATTGTTGATGCCTGAGGCAAGCAGTGACGGGCTTCTTCGGCTTTCGGTCGTCAAAAAAAAAAGTTGCGACTGGTGTGAATGGAATCGTCTAGAGAACACCGCAACCAAGAATCTTTCTCCAATCCCAATCTTTCCTTCTTCTCTCCGATAGACCTTAACTTTCTCTTAACAGTTTGATTGCCATAGTGCAGTCCAGATGTGCTCTTAATTCCTTTCGTCCTCTTTCCCTTCTGTTTTTCCTGCCCCTCCCCAGATATGAACTCGACACTACTCTCGAAAGCAGCCCTGCCAGCTCGGCAGCTGTCACGAGCTCAGATATGCCGGGCCCAGA
The DNA here is from genome assembly GCA_003049485.1 of Ophioceras dolichostomum. Classification (NCBI taxonomy): domain Eukaryota; kingdom Fungi; phylum Ascomycota; class Sordariomycetes; order Magnaporthales; family Ophioceraceae; genus Ophioceras; species Ophioceras dolichostomum. The sequence continues at coordinate 72,614 of PYST01000106.1, forward strand.
AGCTATCGGCGTCTGGCCTTGAGAAGACTAGGATACGAACGATCTCTACAGCATGCGCCAACAGGAGACCAATTCCAAGAGCATCCTCATCGAGGAGCGCACGTGGAAGTGACGTCAAGAGGGTAAGTCTACATATAATACCGAGCCGTCCATATTCATGCCCACCGGTTCATTCGTTGTTCGCCAATTGGGAAACTTATTGTGTAGATTGTTTTGCGACTAACATGGACCTCTTTCTGTGCTCCTCCAAAGGCATTCCACGCCACTTCGAGAGCGTTCGCATCGCCTAAGGACCCATATGCGACACTAGGGGTGGACAAGAGCGCGACAGCTTCCCAGATCAAGAAGGCGTACTACGGCCTGGCGAAGAAGTACCACCCGGACACGAACAAGGACCCAACTGCTAAGGACAAATTCGGCGAGATTCAGTCCGCGTACGAGATCTTATCCGACCCGAAGAAGCGCGACCAGTTCGACCAGTTCGGCGCGGCCGGCTTCGACCCGACCGGCGGTCCCGGCGGTCCCGGCGGCAACCCTTTCGCCGGCGGGAGCAATCCATTTGCAGGCTTCGGCGGCGGCCAAGGCGGATTCGGATCGGCTTTTAACATCGATGATCTCTTCTCTGCGTTCACGGGCCAGCATGGCCCGTTCGGCGGTGGCGGCCGGCGAGGCGGGAGGAATCCTTTCGGCGGGCAAGAGGTTGTGGTCGGCGACAATATCGAGATCCAGACGTCTATCTCGTTTATGGAGGCTGCCAAGGGCACTAGCAAGACGGTGACCGTCAACCCGCTCGTTGAGTGCAACACCTGCAGCGGCAGCGGGCTGAAGGCCGGGGCCAAGCGCACCAGCTGCGCGAGCTGTAACGGCACGGGCACTCGCGTGCACGTCATCAACGGCGGGTTCCAGATGGCCTCTACCTGCGGGACCTGCAGCGGCACGGGCACCTCCGCCCCTCGCGGTTCTGAGTGCCGCACCTGTGGAGGCGAGGGCGTCACGCGCGATCGTAAGACCATCACGGTCGACATTCCCGCGGGAGTCGAGGACGGCATGCGACTGCAGGTCTCAGGAGAGGGCGACGCGCCCGCCATGGCTGGTGCCGACCCGGGAAGCGTGCGCGGGATGAAGGGTGACCTATACATATTCGTTCGCGTTGCCTCGGACTCGCGCTTCAAGCGCTCCGGCTCCAATATCTTGCACACGGCTACCATCCCACTTACGACCGCGATCCTGGGCGGCGAAGTCAAGATCCCGACCCTCGATGGCGCCGTCAACATCAAGGTCGCCACGGGCACCAACACGGGCGAGACCATCACCCTCCCGGGCATGGGCTTCAAGAAGCTGGGAGGTCGCCGCGGCGCTTCCGGCGACCTCCGCGTTGAGTTCCGCGTACAGATGCCTCGCTACCTGACGTCCAACCAGCGCACAATCGCCGAGATGCTGGCGGACGAATTGGGCGACAAGACAGCCAAGCGCGTCATGAACGTCAAGATGCCTGGGTAAGCTAATCAGCCGAAGCACACGCGACGAATCAGCCATGTCTCATCTATTAACATCATGTTCTCCCTGTCCTGCTACTAGATCCGGTTCGGCCGCCTCATCAGAACAAAGCTCGCACGAAAACGAGGGATTCCTCAAGTCGCTCTGGCACAACCTAACGAACCACCCCGCTCACCAACACAAACCCGGCAGTCCCTCCGATTCCACCTCCTCTCCTAGCCAAGACAAGTCCGCCGCTGGTAGCTCCAAAACGAGCAGCAGCAGCAGTAGCCAGCCAACTCAGCAGCAGCAGCAGCAGCAGCAGGACGAAGAGCCGCCAAAGAAAGCTTCTGGCTCAGGCTCTGGGTAGGGCCACAGAGAGTGACACTTCAAGGATGCTGGCGGGAAAGACCAAAAAAAAGGAAACAACTCACCAAAAAAAATGTAAAACAACATCCTAACAACCTTTCCTACCTACCAAGCCTCTCTACCTCCCTCGGGTACTTCGTAGGCCCCTGTAATTTATGATACCAACAAACTACACAAACCCTCTCCTCATTTCATGGGGGCGATGGTGGGCGATGGGCAGGTTGGTTGCCGAGACAAGGCGCCAGGCGGCGGTTAAACTAGAGCCACACCGCCAATGTCATTATTATAAACAAGAAGAACGAGAAATACCAACTCCCCAAAGAGCATTTAACGGAAATTTTTTTGCTACATTCATGTACCTACCTAGGGTATTTATCTACTTATTGGTCTAGATAGACATATAGAGAGAAACGTCAGCTTTCAATGGATGCACACCGGACCCCCTTGCGGCTGCACATCGTACCTGTCATAATAAGGATCTGAGATTCAAGATTTGAGCATGCGGCCTACCGAGCTATGTTCGTTCTCTTCATGGTTGTCGTTACAGGTCCCAGGTGCCCAAAACTGCGCGACGGGTAGCCGCATAGACTGCCTGCGCATGACGGACGTTGATGCTTCACATCCCCAGCAAGGGAGGGCTGACAACGCGGCCGTCCCGGGTGGCTGGGCCACGCTTCGCGGAAAGCTGGACGGGGTGGTCTGGCCGGGGTAAGAGAATGACGTGCATGGATGGCATCATTGATCGATCCATCCGCTTCCCGGCGGTGGGCCATTCCACGACTTCTAGCCAAGCGAAGATCGCGATGGTGACCGCGAGGGAAGAAAAAGGGACTCGACTCCTGAATATTGAACTCAACTATATATATGATCGATAGTTTTACGTATCACAGAGGTGCGGAGCAAGGTACGTACGTAGATATCAGACAGATACAGATAATATGAACATATATGTCTGTTTTATGCACACGGGGGCAAAAAGTACGGACACAACAAGCAGGCAAAGGGAAAAAAAAAACAGGTGAGAAAACTGACTGGCCGAGGCGGATATCTCTGGGGAAAGAAGCTCAGAACGCACAAAAAAAGACTTGAGAACAGACTAATATGTTTCTGCCGCACGCACGCTAAGGAGGCACACAAACAAGACAAGTGCACGACACGCAATAACGGGCTTCTAATGAGACGAGAAGAAGCGGAAGCGACGGTGATGATGCAAGCAAGCAAGCAAAGTGGACATCCATCAGTTAGGTCTAATCCCTGAGGTGAAAACGCAAGATAAGCAGGTGGGGAGAATAGGTATATGAAGATCGATAGCGACAGACAGGTTTATACGATCGCTAGGTTGAAGACGCGAAGCGCGCGATATAAGTGTATATGACACAGATAGATGTGTAGGTAAGGTAGGAAGGAAGGTAGATAGGAAGAGAGGTATAAGGACCAGGTAGGCAGATATATCAGATAGAACCATACCGCCCCCGTCGGAGCGGGGAGGATGGGATATACATTGTTCGTTCTTTTCCCCCACACACAGAGAACAGACATCTCGCATCGACTTCTTTTTTAGTTTCCTCCGCCCATTCATCGGTAGCATGATGTGGAATCGAGAAGATAGAGGAGAAGGGGAAGTGAGAATTAGAAGGAAACACACACAGGGAGTGGGATGGAGCGGATCGAAGAGAGGAGACGGAGACGGGACAGGAAGTAGAGAGAGAGAGAGAGAGAGAGAGAGAGAGAGAGAGAGAGAGAGAGAGAGAGAGAGAGAGAGAGAGAGAGAGAGAGAGAGAGAGAGAGAGAGAGAGAGAGAGAGAGAGAGAGAGAGAGAGAGAGAGAGAGAGAGAGAGAGAGAGAGAGAGAGAGAGAGAGAGAGAGAGAGAGAGAGAGAGAGAGAGAGAGAGAGAGAGAGAGAGAGAGAGAGAGAGAGAGAGAGAGAGAGAGAGAGAGAGAGAGAGAGAGAGAGAGAGAGAGAGAGAGAGAGAGAGAGAGAGAGAGAGAGAGAGAGAGAGAGAGAGAGAGAGAGAGAGAGAGAGAGAGAGAGAGAGAGAGAGAGAGAGAGAGAGAGAGAGAGAGAGAGAGAGAGAGAGAGAGAGAGAGAGAGAGAGAGAGAGAGAGAGAGAGAGAGAGAGAGAGAGAGAGAGAGAGAGAGAGAGAGAGAGAGAGAGAGAGAGAGAGAGAGAGAGAGAGAGAGAGAGAGAGAGAGAGAGAGAGAGAGAGAGAGAGAGAGAGAGAGAGAGAGAGAGAGAGAGAGAGAGAGAGAGAGAGAGAGAGAGGAATAAGATGTGGTATGATGGATACAGGCGATCAGAGCAGAGCAGAGATTAAGAACTTGCTACCTGCTGTGGCTACCTAGGCTGCTGCGGGTGATGTTGCTGCAGCGGCAGGCTATACTGCTGCTGCTGCTGCTGCTGCGCTTGGTGCTGTTGGTGCTGCTGTTGCGCCGCAAGATGCGCGTGCGGGTGCGGCAGGTGCACATGCTGCTGGGGCGAAGGCTGCTGCACTTGCTGTTGCAGATGCTGCTGCTGTCCCGGCGGAGGAGTCCCCTGGTGATGGTGCTGTTGCTGCGGCGAGTGATGCGCCATATGCGGAGGCGGCTGTAGGTGCTGCGCCTGGGGTTGAGCATGGGCATGGGGGTGTGCGTGGGAGTGGGAGTGCGGATGAACCGGCTGCATCCCCGGCATGCCGCCCATGCCACCTCCCATGCCGCCCAGACCGCCCATGCCTCCCAGGCCTCCCAGGCCGCCTCCCATGGGACTGGTGGGGCTGCCGGCGCCGACGACGTAGCTGCTCAGCTCCGGCATCATGCTGATCCAGTCCATCTGGAATTCCAGGTCCGGCAGGGGCTGTTGGCCGAGGAACTGGGCGCCCGCCCCAGCCGCGCCCCCGTCGAAGCCCGCAAAGATGGCTGGCTCGTCCACTGCCATGGCGTTGCCTGCGCCGCCGCTGGCTGTTGCCGCTGGCACACCGCCGGCCCCTCCTCCAACAGGGTCGACACTCCTGCTGACTGGCGTCGTGTCGGGGGTCACCTGCTGCTGGGCGGGGCCCGACGACGCCTGCTGCTGCAGTGACGCAGCGTGCGACACACCGGGCCGTGCAAAAGGCGGCCCTGCTGCGACACCAATCCCGGATGCAGCGTTCGGTGGGGACTGCGTCAGTGGTTGCTGCTGTTGCTGCTGCTGCTGCTGCTGCTGCTGCTGGCCTTGCATCGTTTGCTGTTGACCAGGCTGTGGGGCCCCCTTTCCGGGCCCGTTATGCTTGGACAAAGTCTGCCTGAGCATGTTGATGAACTTCGGCGGCGAGACAGCGCGGCCCAACTGTGCCTCCGCCGACTGGCGCGCGTCCCACGCCTTCAGGAACAGGCTGCCGAAGGCGATGTGCACGGGGCTGCGCAGTTTGCGCATGAGACCTCTGCGGTCGTGGTTCTCGATGATGGCGGCCCACGCCTTCTCGACCAGCTCGCCGGTTCGGCGGGCCCGCAGCTCGTGGACGAGGAACATGTAGCCTGGAAGAGGGAAGTACATGTGAGTGTACCACAGAAAGCCACGCAGGCTCTCGGCCCCTTGGATGATGTTATCATACTCGACCATGCGGATGGCCTCGTCGAAGAGCGCGTCGCGTTCCCCTTGCTCTGGTTGGATGCCCGCGGCGGTTCGGCATAGGTATGCCACTACCCGGAGCTTACAGAGGTTCTGGCGAGTAAACATGAGAGTGAAGAAGTGGAGCGGGATCTTGGGGTCGCAATGCTTCAGGTAGCTCTCCTCGATATGGCGGCAATAATTGTCCAGGTCATACGCCGGCAAGTTCTGATTGGCCACATGAGTCACAACGTCAGGCGACGAGGGGGAAGGCGAGTATTGGATCTTGGGTTTGCTGAGGGCCACTCCGGGCCCTTGGCGCGGAGTGCCAGCTGGCCCCGGCGGCTGTTGCGCCAGAGGCGAAGGGATACTCGGAAAGACTCCGCCAGGTGCCGCAGCCGTGACCATCTCGAAGCGGCTCAGAACAAAGATCATCTCTGTAGGCCCCGAGTATGGCTGCGGGGGGTCCTTGGCGTTCATATGCAGGTCCGTGTCGTTGATATTGAGAGGCCAGCGGCAGTCGCCCCCGCTCGAGGACATGGCGGTTATGGTGGAGCCTGTGATCTCAGCAATGCGCTTGTCGAAGGTCACCAGTTGCCACCACAGACGCCGGCGCATCTCGACCTCAAAGGGCGGCAGGCCGAACTGGGCCCCATCTCGGTGCACGCCCAAGCGCTGGGCGATGCGCACAGCGATACCAATAAGGCAGAACAGCGCGCGGGGGTCGACGTACTGGCGTACGCACAGCAGGTATATGACGTAGGCCTGGAGCACCACAAGTTCGGGGCTGCGCATGAAGCCCGCGTTGAACAACGCCTGCTGCGTGCCGGCGTGGAACTTGGTCAGCAGGGTGTTCTTGTCGTCGCCGAACGTGCTCAGCACCTCGTCATCCTCCATCGAGGTGATGGCGATAAAGTATATGCTGAACAGCAGAGCCTCCAGGGACTTCGGGATCTTGCTCGGATTGGCACCGGCCTCGATGATTTGTGCCTGCAAGCTTGGCGTGTGCGTAAGCTTGAGGAGCGGGTTTACGTTGTTCAGGTAGATCTGCCAAAGCTGGATGGCGTGCATGGGCTGTGGCCTCTTGTCCGCCACCGGCCCCGGTCTGCCGCCAATCACAAAGGGGAATCCGTCCTGGTCGTCGAACATCTTGTCAAACGCCGAATGGATCGTCGACGACCCTTCCTGCTCTTCATCATCCGACGAGTCCCTGAGTGTATCATCCTTTGCCCTGAACTGTTTCCACACTTCTGTCAGTATAACACGACTGTCCGGCGGCTCCTAGACAGCAGCCTCGCATGTTAGACAGGCAACTAGACAAACTACACCTCCTAAAAGATACCGAGGAGGGTCGAATTAGCACACAGTGAAGTTCTGGGATTCCTCTCCTAGAAAACGTAGAGAGGGTGGCGGCAGGGAGAGGGGGTTTGTATGGAAGTCGAGGAAAGATCAGGCTCACTCCACTCACCTTTTACTATCTCAACACAGTATAGACGGGAGGGCAGTTTGGACAACTACCTGTGCTCGCCAATGGCACAGACGGGGGGAGTTAGGAGCAAAACAAACCTCTTTGAAGAAAGGAAAATATTTGGGATTCGTTGTGCTGTTGTCCATCAACATCTCAACCCGTCACGTGAGCTGCGCGTCAGCCAACCAGTCTGCGTCATGCATTTTGCGAGGCCATGGACCATGCGCGGAGGCCAATGTGATTCGCCAGTGTCGGAGTGATAAACGAGGACTGCAAGGAGGAGGGGACAGAGACTAAGAGTGACTGGGGAGGGGCTGGGAAAGAAAGCTAAAGTCCTATCCAGAGAAGAATGGAACCCACCCGTCTGGATCATGATTTGGTCCTGGCGACGTTTTCAGCCCGCCTAGGTTCTGCTCCAGGTCGTCTAGGTCGTCGCCGCCGTTGGGGTCGCCAATCCTCAGCTCGTGGGCGATGGGCTCGAAGGAGACGTTGTTCTGCGAAAGCAGGGCCTCGTACTTCTTGAGGCGGTCGATGAGGTCACGCTCGTGCGGCTTCTTTTTCCGACGTCGGGGTGGCTGCGGCGGGACCACCCTGCACTCTACGTTGGCCTTGACGCAGTTTGCGCATGGCTTGTTCTTGTCGCATCTGCCATATACGAAGGGTAAATATGGGTAGGGGACCGAGGGGGTGGGCAGGCAGGTTTTGAGGGTAGCATGTGATGGTCTTGTGTATCGACATGGCTACCGCATGCTATGCTATGGTAGGAAGGCACGCTCACGAGAAAGGAGAAGGAGAAAGAGAAGATAGATTGAACGATCCCACGCACCTCACTTTCCTCGACTGACACAGGACGCAGGAGTGTCCTCGAGTCAGCTTCAGAATCGACGCATCAGCGGCGGCGGCGGCAGCAGCAGCGGCAGCAGCAGAGACCGAAGAGCCGACCCCGGAGCCGGAGCCGCCGTGGCCGCTAGAGCCAGTGGAACCGGGGCTGAGACCTGAGGTGGCAACCCCGACTCCGGGCAGTCCGGACATGGATCCGGACATGTGTCCAGCCCCTGAGTGGGGGTGGGCGAGGCCGGGGCCGGAGCCCGGACGTCGAAGTGGGGAAGTAGGTGGATCGTTCCCGAGCGAGTCCATCTTGTCAGATCAGATCAGACCCCCAACGCCCAGGAATCGCCCTGGCCTTGTCAGGCCTCGGCCTTGTCAGGCACCTTGTCAGGTGGCCCGGAGATGGGAGCCCTGCCTGCCAGCTGGTGCACTAACTGGCTGGCTGGCTGGCTGGCTGGCTGGTCGGTTGGCCGGCTGGCCGGTGGGACTTCTCTTGGTCACTTTTCCTTCTTTCCGGTCTAGGCTTGCCTGACCCGATCGATCTAAAAGGGAGGGGGTGACGCGAACCAAACGGAGCAGTGAGCTTGTGTCTCGGATCCGAGGGACTGGTTCTCCCCTTTGCGACTTGTGATAGAGAGGCCCCAGGATTTGTTTCCCCGATTTTTTTGGGGGGTAAGGTAGGGGGGGTGTTTGGTCCGCTCGCCTCACCACCAACGTATTACCGACTCATGCATCCGTCGGCTGAGCTTGACCGGACCAAGCAAAATCAAGAAGGAGGAAAGAGGCGGCGCGACCGAACGAATCCGCCGACCGCTGCGTAGGTATACAGTACAATAAGCCCCAAATGGAGATATACAAAGGAATGAGGTCCTGCCACTGCTATGCATGCAAAATGCCGGTTGTAAGACTACCTGATAGTAGGAGGCGGCTTTTGATTGTGTGGTAGGTGTGTAGAGTGTGTAGTATGTTTGAAAGTGTGGGTGCGCGTGTGGCCCACGAGAGACGAGACACAAGGCGGCTCCGACCGACGGGAGAGGTCGGGCCTCGTGTCTCACCTATGGAGATAATCCTCTTCCCTGGGAGGAATAAGGTACGGTACGGAACTAAGGTACCTCGTACCTTCGTACCCAGGATTTTTTGTCACGGGAGGAGGAGAGGGGAAGAGAGAGGGGAGAGGGGGAGGAGGGGTGGCTCGTGCGAGGCGAACACAAGTCCGCCGACAGTGCCAGTGGTTCGAGTGGTTCCAAGAATTTGTGCGAGTCGCCGCCCGCCCTCGCGTCGTTCCGCACCACGCAGCCACGCAGCCTGCTCTCGCACCTCGGGGGTGTGTTTCGCCAACAAAAAAAATTCTTCAGAAAATGCAGGCCGTAAATTGCTGCGCAGATCTCACGGGCAATTGATTGATACCCCCGCGATTGAAAGGCGCACGCGCGTTCAGCCCCGGGGTATCATCGGTTTGATGGTTTGATGGTACAAGGCAGTGATGAGTGATAGTGATGAGTGATGAGTGATTATAGTGCGATTATTGTGATGATGCAAGCGACGGTGCGCGTCCGACAGTCGTCACCTCAGCCCCAGGACGGAGGAAGCGCCAATCGGTGTCCCTCAACGACGGCGACGATCGAATAGCCCGACGTCTCGGCGGAGGATCGAATTCCCCGTGCGATACGTATTCCTCCCGTGAATGCGGGATTCTCAGCTGGCGCTTCTCGGCTGGTCGGCGGGTGGATTTCCCAGCAGCCGCCGCTTCAGCAGTTCGTCTGGTCTTCCGGACGGTCGGTCGCGCACATTGGCGTCGGGTAGGGAGCGTTCGCGCGCAACCCGAGACAGAGAGGGGGGAAAGAGGGGGAAAACCTTCATCGGAAAGGGAGGAGAGAACCAGAGGGGCGTGCACTCGCTGCACTGTGAAGCTTGTGCCCCATGCTTGTGCCCAGTGCCGCCCACAATGGCCTTGTCACTCGGGACCGAGAAGGGGAGCACAGTCCCGAAGAGTGCCCCCGCAGCCCGATAAGCCCACATATTGTGCGGCGACACGAGACCTGATTGGGTCTAGCTCATCGCGCCGGCTATTCCAGGGTATATACCGGATCCGATGGGGAAGTTCCAAAGGGGCAAACAGCTTTCTCGACATGTACGACATGCCACCAAGAGCCACTAGCTGGGACGACTCTTCAACAAAGAGGACCGTCCGACCTCTCAGCTGCCACGCCTTTGTTGAACATGCATTCCTTTTGCATCCCGCAACCCACGAATCCGCGAATCCCAGAGCGGGTTCACAAGGATGCCCACAAGGACGGGACCTGATGCGATCGTATTTTGTGGCTCTGCCTTTCCGGACTCTTTCTGTCTCTGGCTGTGGCTCTGGCATTGGTGCTGGTGTTGGCTGTCTCTGGCCTGCCTGCGTTTCCAGTCGTCGTACTTCGTATTTCCCGCGGTTGTGTCCCCCCTCCAGAAGCGAGCTCCTGACGTCCTTTTGTCCTGTAGTCTTTGTTGTCCGGCGGTCTGCCTGATCATGCCTGATTGCCAGCTGATTGTCGTGCATGGGATGCGCGTCTCGCCCGTCCCTGATTAATCTGCCTCCCTTCTTCTTCTTTTTTTCGAACTTCCCTTCCCTCCCTCGGCTTGATGGTAGCTGACGGTAGGCTAAGCAATGTCAAGCTTTTTCGCGGTAAGGCATCCGCACACCGGGTGAGGGAGGCAAGACAGGCAAGGCCGTATATTATGTTCATCCCACCAATCTTGTCGTCTTGTGTTCCCCCTTTTCGTTTGTTCCACGTCCGGTCTTCTGGAAACTATTTTGCCCTGTGTCCATATTCGGACGGTGGTCCCTCCAGCCCCAGGTTCCGCTTCAGCTATTATTCCCAATGCTGTGATTTTCTTGAGAAGTTACAAGGGAACAAAATCTCCGAACCTCGGTGTCCGGGCCTTGGCAGCCTCGCTTTTTGTTGCTTGTCATCTAGTCTGTATCATGAGGTGATCCCGGACCCTTGTGGTCGCCTCCTTACGCGGTCTTTTCGTCGGCCTTTTGAGAAGCCGAGCTCCGCTTTGTGTGTTCTGTTCTCGGACTCGGACTTATAGGAGATCAAAAAGCTGAGGAAGGGAGAGGATCAGACCAAGTCCGTGGTCGTCGTCACCTCTCTCTCTTCTCTTCATACACCTCAGTCTGTTCACCAACCCCGCCAGTCACTTTTCCAGGCTCCTCAGCAACCCATCATCAGTCTCATCCTCCGTCAACATCCAAACAGAACTGGCTGCGTGGAGAACGAACGATGCCAGACCCGACGGCTGCCTCCAGGTCAACCGCCTCCGTGGCGAGCGGGCACACGACGGACCTAGACAGGGACATCGAACTCACGGGGGCGACAGACGCCGAAAAGCTGGCACCGATGGCCCGCGATGGCCCGGGCGACCCGGCTGAGGAGGAGTTCCGGTACGATGTCAAGTTCTGGACCATCATGCTCTGCAACTTCCTGGCTCTGTTCCTCGTCGCCCTGGACCGTACCATCCTCGCCACCGCCGTGCCCCGTATCACGGACGAGTTTCACAGCTTGGGAGATGTGGGCTGGTATGGTTCGGCGTACATGTTGACCACGTCAGCGTCCCAGCTGCTGTTTGGAAGGATATACAAGTTCTACTCGATGAAGTGGTAAGCAGGACCCAGCATTTCATATTCCAAACTACTTCGACTGCACGAATTTGTGTGAACTCATCTGCTAACGAAGAGGGGGCGAAACCCTAAACAGGACGTTCTTGATATGCATCGTCGTGTTCGAGGTCGGCTCCGCCATCTGTGGAGCGGCTCCGAACTCGCCCGTGTTCATCGCCGGCCGTGCCATCGCCGGCCTGGCATCCGCCGGTATCTTCACTGGCTGCATGATGATCTTTATGATAGTGCCGCTTCACAAGCGCCCCATGTTCCAGGGCTTCTTCGGCATGGTGTTCGGCATCGCCTCCGTCATGGGGCCCCTCATCGGAGGTGGTTTCACCGGCACAGTCAGCTGGAGGTATGTGCATATGCTATGCCACGTGAAATGAGAGCGAAGGAGTGACAGCAGGGCATGGGAGATGGTCGGGCGTGTGATGGGAAGCAAACTCAGTTGATTACAGGCTAACGATGATATCACGGGTGATGACGACAGATGGTGTTTCTACATCAACCTCCCCATCGGCGCACTCAGCCTCGTCTGCATGGTCGTCTGGTGGAACCCGCCGCCGAGGGAGGTCGCGCCGGCGCCGGTCGCCACGCACATCAAGCGGCTCGATCCGCTCGGCACCTTCTTCTTCCTCCCGGCGGTGGTGGCGCTGCTGCTCGCGCTGCAGTGGGGCGGCTCGACGTTCGCGTGGAACAGCGGCACCATCATCGCGCTCTTCGTCCTCTTCGGCGTCCTGTTCGCGGCCTTCGCCGTGGTGCAGGTCGCGATGCCCGAGACGGCGACGATCCCTCCCCGGGTCATCACGCAGCGCAGCGTGCTCTTCGGCGCGATCTTCACCTTCTTCCTGGCGGGCTCCATGCTGATCTGCGTCTACTTCCTGCCCATCTGGTTCCAGACGGCCCAGGGCGTCGACCCGCTGCGGTCGGGCATCTACACGCTGCCCCTCGTGCTCAGCCTGGTCGTCTCCAGCATCCTGTCGGGCATCGTCACCCAGAAGATCGGGTACTACGTGCCGTCGATGCTGCTGGCCCCGGCCATCATGTCCGTCGGCGAGGGCCTGCTCAGCACGATGACCCCGACCTCGCCCTCGTCGAACTGGATCGCGTTCCAGTTCCTCACCGGCTTCGGGCTGGGGCTCGGCATGCAGACCAGCGGCCTGGCCGTGCAGACGGTCCTGCCCTTTGACGACGTGTCGACGGGCGTGGCCATCATCTTCTTCGTGCAGCAGCTGGGCGGCGCCATCTTCACGTCGGTCGGACAGGCCATCCTGAGCAATCTGCTCGTGTCGCAGCTGGACGGCCTCCACGGCCTGCACGCCGAGGCCATCGTCAACGCCGGCATTACTGATCTGCTGCGCTTCGTGCCGCCAGAGGACGCGGGCCTGGTCGTCAATGCGTACAACTTTGCCTGCACCAGGATCTTCCTGGCAGCCATGGGTCTCGCCTTTGGCTCGCTGGTCTCAGCCTTCTTCATGGAGTGGAGAAGCATCAAGAAGGGGAAGCACGGCCCAGGCGGCCCAGGCGCTCGCGCTGGTCCTGGCGCTGGTGCTACTGGTGGCCCAGACGCTTCATCCGAAGTGAAGGAGAAAGAGGAAAAAGGAGGTGATGGGGCATCGGGTGTTCCCAAGGGCGCGGTCCGCCTCGCAAGCCGAGAGACGATCACCATCGAGGGCAGCAGCGGCTCACCGGCGCAGGAGGAGGACAAGGCAGAAGAGCACGGGAAAGAACATGAAAAGGGAACAACGACGACGAGGAAGGGGGACGTGGACATGGATACCAGAACATCCGGCACGGATACAGAAACAGGTAGCACGCCGCCACTGGTGGCTGCTGGGCCCGGAAATCCTTCGAGCGAGAAGACGAGGGAAGCTGAAACGGCCGCCGCCGTGTAGACCACCAACGACGACGGGAGGGTAGCGGTTACAGTAAGCGAAGACGACACCAACGGCCACCACTCCACGAAGGTCAGAGGACCTCTGCACCATCAACACACACAAACACGAGCAACACACCTACCAACCTACCAACCTACCTACCTCCTCTCCATTGACGTGGGGATAACAGCATCACCAAAGCCAAATGTCAGACGATCGCGGCGACTTGGAGTTGTTATCCGCAAAAGGAGCAGTTTTCGACAGGTCCAGCAGCATCGGCCAATTAGGTGGCCGGTGGGTGGGGGATCGATCGATGTCGAATTCGAAGGAAGAAGCTAGTTCACGAGACGGCGACGGAGACGGCGGCGACAGACGGAGACGGTCGGGAGACAGACGGGAGACAGACAGAGAGAGCACCACTGCTGATGGCGAGGTCGTATCCCCAAACGGAAGGCCGAAAAAGTTCGGCCTAGGTCTGTGATCTCATACCTTCCCTGTCTCCCTGTCTCCCTGTCTCCATGCCTTCTTCCCTTCTCTCCTCTCTCCTTTGTCAAATCTTCCGGTTAATGTTTCCTCTTTCCCCCTACGTTGCATGGGGGGAGTCCCAATATCCATAACAAGCCTCATCAAATCATCAGGCTATTACCACCAGTCAGTCAGTCTCAGTAGGTGCCTAGGTATCCATGGGGTGGCGTTTTAGGAGTTTGTGGCACTGTCTCCTCTCTCTCCCACCATAGCTCCGCCGCCATATTAACGCCGGAGTTTTGTATGGATTGTTTTATGATTAGCATGAACATCCACCCTACCTTAGATGGGTGGATGTTAGGTAGTTAGGTAGAAAAACCATATGCCACGCAGTTATGACAGACAGATTAGAAAAGAAAGAGAGAGAACGACAGAGAAGACGAACGAAAGAAATGGGGCTTACATCTTCACCAAGTGAACACAACACGCCTGTGTGTGAAAGTCATCTCACCTCCCTCGACACAGGGCCACCACTCAGGTGTTGCCCAAGTATTGGCCGCCCATGAACAGTGAGAGAGTCAACGCCACCCTCTTCTTCCCCAACGAGAAACCCCCCCCCCGGTGGCCGGCCGCCCCAGCCGAGTCCGGAGTTAAGTGCTAATACGGTAAGTTAGCTCGGTCGGTTGTGTGAAATTGAAGAAAAATTCGCGCAACGCATAGCATTGGTGTATTAGCACGGGGGAAATGAATGACAAGAACGGCCGCCGGTTGGGTGAGTGAGAAAACATGAAGGAAGGAGCTGGGCTCGGCTGGATGGATGGATGGACGGACACGAGCAGGCAGCAGAATTAAATAGACCCTCATTCGATCAGTAAGAACACATCATCAATCATCACCATATATTAACAAACAATGAACGCACAGGGCAAGAATAAGAGATACAAAACGCCCAGGAGGAAAAAAAACCCAGGGGTCGTTCGTTGTTTTTTTACCCCCTTCTCACCGAACTGAAACATCATGCCTCTGGTAAGAAAGGAAAAAAAACCGGGGGATTCAAAGGGCTTAGCAATTTTTTGTTTCGTCCGGGATTTTTTGCCTTGTTTTGGCCCCAAAAAACCCGGGCTGTGTCTTCAATGTTGATCTTGATCGGCACCCACCCTGCAGTACTGTACATGTAGAGTTCCGGATATGCGCGACCTTGCCAATTGCACGTGGTTGCGAGAGGGTTTTCGAAGGATAGGGCAAAAAATCTTGTTGCTCCCATGGGATTTTCCTTCCCTCCTTCCTTCCCTCCTTCCCCCAAGCAAAACGGTAGGGAGCTTGCGGCTGCGGGCGGCGACCGACCGATCGACCGCCCGCCCGCTCCGGGATCTACCGGCAGAAAGGATTTGGATACCGATACCTCCATATTTCGGATTTGTGACGTGGTTGAAGGATTGGTGGATGAGTGTAAGTGGTGTAAGTGGTGGTGGATCTACGAAGTTGTGGATGTGTGACCTGAAATCTGGCGTCGCACACATCAGATGACTTGAGCGTGAGTGTGTGTGAGTCGGTGTTGCTTCACAGCTTTTGATGTTTCACGACGACAACCAACATCATCAGCCTCAACCAAGTAGGCTGTCAAGTTTGATGTCGTCGCACAAAATCTTCTTCAACACAGCTTGTAAGAAAAAATGGAGATATTAGCAAGCAATCAAGACCAAGCATTGAACAACACAAAGCTTTCCCCTGATGAGTGGCTATGGCCAGGCAACCTTGATTTGAAGTTTGGATTATTCACTCCAGTAGCTTGGAATCATTTGTTCTGTGTTGTCCTGTCCCCCCGTCCTGTCTCAACAGCCACGGTGGCACGAGGACAAGGGGAGTTTCGGTTGTTGCCGCGTCTTGTTGCCGTTGTCTCTTCTTTGCCGCGTGCACATTTTTTATTGGCTGCCGCGCCTTTGATGCCTCTCAATAGCATAACCGAGGGTCCCTTGCTCAATTTAGACTTATTTTTTTTGGTTCTTTCTTTCTGACGGTATGGACCGTCTGACTCGTGACCTTGGTCGCAGGGAGATTTGCTCAGATGTCGAGAGGGATGCGGTGAAGGTGCCTCGCCTTTTTCTCGCCCATGGTTGGCTGGAGTGTTAAAACGTGGTGGTCGATGCGCTAGTGGCGCGCTGAATATTTTTTTTTGGGGGTGTACTCATCATGCACATCCCTCCAGCTTTTGGGGGCGGCCATTCAAGAAGACCCTGCTGGAGGAGCAAAGAGAGCTGCAGAGACCGTGCTCCACACGTGGCTTTCAGTATGCATGGGAGTCTGAGCAGCGCGGGAGGAGGTGGGGAGTTCAGCCGAGCACCTGTGATAGGACCACCATACCGCTCTCGCGAGGATCCCAAGGCGTTTTTGGGGGTGAGGGGGTTGATATTTTGATATTGGTTCTGGAAGACACTATTGATAGAGTTTTGGCCACCAATCTCGTGGTATTCCGGCCGCCGGTTTGCAACCCTGTGGCAACACTCCAGCGAGCCTCTAATATTGGTGACGAGGGCGGCAGGTGAGGGGGTTAGGGGAGGAGAGAAACGGTGGTGGGAGGAGGGTAGGGTGAGGCCAGTGAGGTCAGCATAGTGAGATCAGGCCAGCGAGGTGAGGCCAGTGCGGTCAGGCCAGGAACGGTGGGCCTAGAAAACGGCCAACTGGTGAACCGACATAACTCAATCGACAGAGCGAGAGTTTGTTTGTTGATCGGATCGTGGAGGTGGTGGCAGACGGACGCAAAAGACCGGCGAGAAATAGATGCTTTCCCTCCCACCTATGCTTGCACGCAGCGGCGCAGAGCGGCGACCTAGGCCGCGACCCGAGCGCTCTTCGCCGCAAACCCGTCCGTCTGCCCTGCCCTGGCCCCCTCCGACTAAACGTGCCACACAATAGACCGGCAAAGCAAGCCTTCGTCAACTTCGTCAACATACTAACGGGGTACGTATTCCGTATCGCCAGTGCTGGTTGTTTGTTCTGGAAGGAAGGATCTCACCAATGTCACCTGAAACATATCTCGCTCGCCAATTGATAAACCGAAACAAACGCCTGCCAGCCAAGCCTCCAGCCGTCCAATAGCGTTCGTTCACTTCGGGACCAACCAACGGTGGTGCGTTGGGGTCTAGAAGTTTCAAGGCTTTTTTGTTCAGTCGATTATCTCCGTCCATCGTCATCCATTATCCATCGTCATCCATTATCCATCGTCATCCTCATCATTGTTTGCATGCAGGTGAGAATGGGGAGGAATGTTAGGGTGTATTCCCCGGAGAGTAGAAGTGAGGGGAGAGGGGGGTGCTTCCGGGGCTGTCGCTGACGTGATTGGAAGTGTGTTTAAATCGCTCAGCTGTCAAGGCCATCGGCCCAAAGTCTTGATTGGGGATGGATTATCAAAGACTGATTAATGTTCACATCATGTAGGCCAGGGTGGCCAACGCGGCAAATATGTCGTGATCTACATAGAACCTGGTCGAGATCCGGAGTAACGCTGATGTCGTGAGGTCGGTGACTGTGTCTGGCAGGATTTGTCGACGCTGATTCGCACCATGAGCGATCGATGCTTGCGTGCCGGTGATGCCTTCAGACATTCAAGTGCGGAGGCCTCAAGCTACTCTCGGGTCGAACTGAAGCCGGGAGGGAGCATGACTAGGCTAGTCATAGTATGTTGACAATGACGGCAGCCTTGTGTGAAGCGATCACGACAAATATTTCGTTGATAAATCGACATGGCTATGGTGATGATGATGATAATGATGATGCATCGGGGACGATCCTCCCACCTCAACCACAGGCGCCGTAGGGCTGGACCGCGCAGGGGTGCAACCGTGGCGCACACCTGGAAGGACCCCTGCAAATTTCTGCAGCCCGCATTAAGGGTGGCCCGTGAGTCCCGCCTCCACAGCCCGAAAGAAACGAGGCCGGGATGTTGATTGGTCGGGACTTTGACGGTTCCGTGCGGTGGTCTCCGAAAAAGCTTTTTTAGGTGCCGCCCAGCCAGGTGGGATCCATATGACGGGATCTATTTGATGGTGAACGGGGACTGAGAATCTTAGAGAGAGGAGCAGCAGACGCTTGTCTGCTTGCTGCGCTGCGCTAGTCAACGCTACTTCGGCTCATTGACCTGCCGGCAGCACAGCACAGCAGGAGCAAAGTGAGAGATAATCTCACCGGATGTATGTGTTTATTTCTATCCACCAAAACGGAGGCTTCCAGAATTAAATTGGGGTTAAGTCTTTGCTTCTTGGCAAAGAGTAGGTATATTCTAGGATGTATTGGTTCTCTCGTAGTGAAGGTAGGTACCAGGTGGGCTTTCCCGGTTCTTCAGTTGGTTTGGTACCAGTCATAGGTTCTTTTGTCACTTGCCCTTGCCCTCTGCCGACTGTGCCGGGCTTGTCTCCTATCGCCGCCTTGAAGATGGGACTCGTCTATTATTTCCCAAGTGGGCAGCTAGATTGAGGATACCAAGAATTTCCCCCTTGCAAGATTCTCACTGCGCTGCTGACCTTGCTTGACCTGTTGGAATCTGTGCATGCCCCATCTCCATGTCCATGTAACCGAGAATGAGATAGGACGACGCCCCTCTAAGCAATAAGAATACTCTTCTCCTAAGGGGCCGGTTAAGCGCGGTGCCCACATTGGAGCACTCGTATCGACGATGTTGGCGATCAGGCGCGCCCGATATCTCAGTTTATCGCGGCCATACCGCAACGTTTGCCGGACTAATGCCGGGCTTCAACTCAACCCGGAAGGAATGGGTTCTGTGGCGACATCAAGACTGTGCCCACGGGGCTTGCTGGGTTTTCTAGGAGTCATGGGCATGAGGGAGGCTGCAGAAGAGCGAGCAGTGAAGTCCGAGATGTCGAAATTATGCTCACAAGATG
The DNA here is from genome assembly GCA_003049485.1 of Ophioceras dolichostomum. NCBI lineage: Eukaryota > Fungi > Ascomycota > Sordariomycetes > Magnaporthales > Ophioceraceae > Ophioceras > Ophioceras dolichostomum. Next base: position 91,207 of record PYST01000106.1, read on the forward strand.
TCGTAGCCGTGGTGTTGTAAGACGCTCGCCGAGGCAGGCGAAAGGAGAGAGAGAGGAGAATGGGCGAGTCCGAACGAGGGCCTGGGGCAAGATACGAAGAATACCACGGCGAGGACTAAGGGTACGAAGAGGATCGCCGTCATCGTCATCTCGAAACATCATCTTGGAGGCATATTGGAGGCTGGAGAGATGACGGTTGCGATGTGAGGAGGATGAGGTTAGATGCCTAGGTTGGTGATGTCGATGGCACCTGACGGATGACACGTCGGCGGCTGCTCACTCGCGCCAGAAGACAAAGCGAGAGTCTCAAGACGTCGCGCTTCTGCACCCCGCCCGGCCCTTCCAGCCCCCACGCCGGAGGGACAGCACGGGGAGTTGCAGATCCTTCGGAATCCCGCTCCGTTCAGCTGGTTCGATCACGGGGAGGCGAATGATTGGTCCCTGACATTCTGAATCCTCCTCCGCCAAACGCGCCTCAGCAGCTGGCGAATCTCGAGCAGACCTCCTGCGAGCCCCTAACTCCAACGGTCCAGCGCCCCATGTTTCCGGTACTGGTTGCATGGGAGACTCTGGAGATGGAGGAGGGCGGTTATGCGCCGTAGGTGGCGGTCGCTGTTGGACGGCCCAGAATCGACGCCCCATAATCCTGATGCCTTGTGCCGCTCACTCATCGGTTGAGCTGAGCAGCCACTTGAGCAGTCGAGCGGAGTACTCCTACTCTGCGTCCTGTGCTGCTCGGGACATTTGTGTGTTGGAGATCTTGAAAATTTCGGCTAGGGCCACCAACGGACGGCATCCGTACGTGGGGGAAACGAGGATCCCACCGTTACTGCGAAGCTTTTTGGTCCTACACATATGGAGAGTTTGTTGCTCCTTCAGTCTGCCTCGGGGCAGAATGTGCCACCCTGGATCCATATGCTGGGCTGGCTGGATCTGCTGGATCTGCTGGATCTGCCGGGTTTCGAATAGAGGGGGGAGGAGGAATACGAAGACCACGGGTACACACAAGTCGCGGATCACGTGTGGAGGAGAAAGGAAAGATTCTGGCGAGAGCATGCCTCCTCTGACCTCATCTCTTCTCTCACCTTTGTTGCTGCCGTGAGAGGGAGGGAGACCCGTGTGGCAGATCGGCCGTGAACCCTGGATTCGGACTACCACCGGCGCCGGCCCCCCCGGTCGTCATTAAGGTAGTCACCGGAGAGCTCTGTGTCCGGATGGCGGAGCGGCTAGACAGCAGTGCTTAGACAGACGCATGCCGTCCACCTAATCGAAACTGACGGGCGAAAAAAAAAGTGAGGAGACATTGTTGGTGGTGACGAGCAGGTGACCGGCTAGTCACGATGATGATGCTGAGGGCTACAGTAACGAACAAGGGGCTGAGGACCTAAGCAAGGGTTGGCACCCGCCCTACCAAGACCGGTCAGCACCTTAGTTTGCATGAAATTCGGCAGCCTAGAATTGGTGAGCCTGAAAATCGAGGTATGTGGTACTGAGTGTGGTACTCAATGTGGTACTGAGCTACACATCCGCGGCTGTTCGGCGCCGCGGTCAAGCATGGCGCCAATAAGCTAGAGTCCAGTGCAAAGATGACAATGATGATAATGATGATGACCTTCCGGGCCATCTCCCTTCTCCTTGCATAGCTCGTGCAGGACACACAGTACTATGACTGGGCCGAATCCTTCCCCATGACATGTGGACTTGACTTGCCAGGGAGACTTCTGCCATCTTGCCGTGGAGAGGCAGGAGGGAGGGAGGGAGGGAGGGAGGAGGAACATGAACGCGGGAGGATGCGTGCCAAGCAGTCGGGGCCAGAGCAGGGGTGTGAAGGGGGGTGGAGTGTGCCCAGTACTCTTGTCTTTTCTGGTAGTCCCTGGCCCGGATTTCTGGACGTTTTAACAGTCGGCGGTGTAGCTAAGATGCAAGAAGAAGAGTTACTCACTAGACTCAGAAAGGAATAGCGTTTGGTGTCTTTATGGGCCATGGCGTCGAAACGGGATATTTTGTCAGTGAGCGTGTGAGTGGTGTCAGCGGTTATCAGTGGCAGGTCAGGTTGGCAGCACAACAGTCCCAGCACCACCGGGCTTTGGTGCTATGGCTTTGGTGCTATCGAATGGTGCATGTCAGTGATGCTGTTTCTAATCTTCATGTCCCACCCAGCACACCTGACCGCCAGCCCTATTCTTAGGTTGGGCGGTAGGGCGGTGGCCGCCAATTTCCAATTTTTCATCGAGTGCAATGCAACATGCATCATCGACGCCCCCTCGCCTGCTCGCCTCCTCGCCTCTTGGCCCGAGGACCTCGAGCTGTCTTTGGAAGCGGGCGGCATCAGCGAACCGACAAACCGACCTAAATAGCTCGAAGGCAAACGGAACATGAGGCGGTCAAGACGGCAAGATGCCTGTAGATAGGTGCCGGTTAGCAATATGGCCAACGCCTATTTGGCCAACGCCTATTCGTGTCCGTGTAGTGTTCGACGCTCTGCCACTGGTGATTCCAAAATGCCAGGGACCAGACCTCAGCCACTGCCCCAGGTCACACCAGCAGGTCGCCCCCCCAAAATCACACCCCTCTCGACACAAGAGCCGTTCGTTTTCGGCCGAAAAGTCTTCCAAAACCGCCGGGGATTTTGTCTTGCAGCATCGTTCATTAGAGAGCCATTGCAGCATGACTGCATTTCGAGCGTGATAGCGAGCGTAATCGTTCTTGAAAGCGAGCAAGAATTGACGGCGATGGTGGTGTTTTGGAGGCGGCCGTTTCCACCGAGGTCAGGGATTCATTCGTAAAATTCCAACATCAATCGCCTGCCGCATGTCCGGCGAGCTACACCAGATCGGGTACACCCAACCCACCCACCAACCAACCCACTGACTCGCACTGGCTGTCAAAAACACCCACCCCCAACGCTTCTTTTCCCCAGCTCTTTTCCACGCGCTATTACCCATAGAAGAAGCATGCAGTCAAGCCAAAAGACCAGCCAGCACCACGGGACGGAGACCAGGCCACGGACGTTGTAATACTATGTAGGTCTACATAAGACTGGGCTCACCGCACAATGTATGTGCATGTACCCTGTGTGGTCTTAGTCAGAAGCCAGCTGATGACGGCCCTGGCCACGGCCAATTAGCCAACAGCCCCCAACCTCTAACCCCTCTAACCCGACCTTCCCGCCTTCCCGCCACCACTCACTTTTCTTCTTTTTCTGCTTCTGCATCCGATGTGGGAGTTGGAATCGGGGAGAAAATATTGGGCGCTGCATGGGGAAGAACTTTGAAGGGCACCATAGGCACAGGTAAGTAGAGGCAGAGCAGTCCGGCAGCTTGCCAGGCACCTCACTCTCCCTTTCCTACTCTCTCCTCTTTCTCCCCTCCCATCTCATTCTCTCCTCTCCTCTTCTCTCCTACTCGGCTTGCGGCACAGCGCCTCTGTCTGGCATATGGCATATGGCATCTGCCACACAGGGTGTCGTGTTAGTCTGGTACCTGGCTGAAGGCTACCTCTTCCCAGGCCCGATTTCGCCTGCCGAAAAGTGAGTGGGAGGCGTGGCAGGTCACGCTCACGGCATATACTGGTACCCATCCGATATTTCTTGTGGGCAGGCCCTTGACCCCTTGTTCTTCTCTCATATGACGTTCAGCAAAGCGGGACCCGGGACGGTTCTCCTCTAACATGAGAGTCCTCGGTGTGGATGTGACTGTGTGCCTAGTGTTGTGTGTGAGAGAATCTGGGTGTGCCTCGAGCACCCATAACGCGCAAAACGGACATCCAGCAACACCCAACAGACTGGGCCTGTCGAACCTATCGGTTTGGTCCCATGGACTCGCCATCTCTTTCTGTCGCCTCCTCCCTCCATCACTTTCTCACCCTCACCACCAATCCCGAATCTCCCAGCCCAGCCCAGCCCAGCCTACTGGCTCTTCTCTGTCTCCCACCCACCCTGTCTCCCTCCCTGACAACTTTCTGTGCTTTCACTTCTGTGAGCTAAGCTTGCCGGCTGTACAAGCTTTTCCCTTCTCTCCTCCCATCCCGTCCACCCTTCCCCTCTCCCCTGTCCCCTCCCTCCCACCACATACATACTAGTACCTACTGTTCACTTACACTCCCATACCCACATCCCTGACCCTGGCGATGGCCCTGCCATGCCGCACACCACACGCCTGTCCACACTCCCGCCCACACACCCACACTCACACCCACACTCACACTCCTGGTCTCCCACACCCTCCCCTTCCCCTCCCCTCCCCTTGGTTGTCCACCCTCTCGACGCCACTTGCACCCCTGCGTCCTATCGTAAGTTCGTCCCAGGCAGCTGCGAAAAACACAGAAGCCAAGGTTGTCCTGGAAGGGCCGGGATATGGGCCATCCAGCATGGAGGGTATGGCACATGCACAGTTGCGGGACCTGCCAGTCCCAGGGGACAGCGCACGTCCGTCTCCAAACCTGCAGCCCTCGACCCTACCTCCCTCGACATCGGACTGCTGCCGCCGGGGTGGGTGAACAGCTCTCTCAAGGTAGTGAGAGGGTATCCACATTGGGGGGTAGTCAGGGAGGGGAGTGAGAGGCGAGGCGAGGAGGCGTTCGCTCGTGGGTGTACGTACCACTTGACATACCCATACCATACATATCTACACGCCAATATGGAGACCACTCTCACGGCCTTCCATCACCACCCTTTCCTTGCCTCTCATATTCATGCTCTTCTCCTGTTTGGCTGGGATTAATAAACGATCGAGGCGCCCATCCACGGGTCGAGATCGAGTCCGGCCTGGGTGTCTTTCCACGAGTCGATATCGATCCATGTAGTTTTACGAGCTGCCCTTCCCTATCACACTGCATCACACTGCATAACACACACGCGCGCTCACACACATCCGACACCATCCGACACCATCCGACACCACATACACCTCCCACCGTCTCATCCACCACCATCGTCATCGGCACCGGCATTGGTGCTGGCACTCGCCGTCCGGCTCGGGAGCCAGCCCTATGACACGACGCTCGACGCATCACCATCAGTCAGGACCCCCGTACTACCACCATTCACATCTCCATCTCCATCCCCTTCCCAATCCCCACCACTCATATTCCACCTACGGCCCCGGTCCGCATAGTAGCCAAGAGTCCCACGCAACCGCTGGAACGATGGACACTTCCCGGTCCAGGGGCCAATCGCCAGCCGATTCGAACTCGGAGTCGTCGGCGAACAGCCCGGGAGACAGCAGCGCCAGTACGGTCGGGAAACGACGGACGAGGGCATCCAAACCCAAGGTTCGAACGGGATGTATAACCTGGTAAGCCAATACTCGATTCCATGGGGAAAGGACGCTTGAAGTCGACAGATGGATCTACCGCATCTGTCGTATAAAAATCAAAACCCCGCTAGCTAACAAACACATGTGCGATTCCACCACAGCAAGTAAGTTTCTTTCTTTTCACAGACAATCCAGTCATCTCTCAACGGCATTCAACCGTATACGCACCTTGCAGGGCTGGGCGGGTCAGGAGAGGGAGAGGGAACGTCGGGGACTCGCATCAGGAACGCACAAGGACGGCTGCAGCCCTATCTTAGCGCCGAGGGATTCCTCGTTCCAGAAGCGATCCTCCCGAACCAGACGGTTGGGAACCAGCAACACGACGACAGAAAACAAAGAGAGGAAAAAGAAAAAAGAAAAAGAAAATTGAAAGAATGGAGAAAAGAGAGAGAGAGAGAGAGAGAATGGGGTAAAAGCAAAAAGGAGGATGGGAGACGAAACAGACAAAACAATTGGAAATCGAACTCCTTGCCGTCGTCCATCGGAGAGAAACTAACCAGGGCCTCCTCTTTCACAACAGAATCCGACGAGTCAAGTGCGGCGAGGAGAAGCCAGCCTGCCTCCGATGCACATCGACGGGCCGCAAATGCGACGGCTACGACAGCACGCTCGCGCCGAGCCGGGCGCTCTCGTCTATGCGCGCCGAGGAGTCCCAGCGAGGCGTCGAGCTGGCGCGCCAGGAGTTCCTGCGCGCCTACCAGTGGAACGCGGCGATGCGGTCCCTCCGGCCCATCGTGGCCGACATCGACGGCACCGAGGCCGAGCGGCGCTTCTTCCACGGCTTCCGGGCCGTCGCCAGCGCCGGGGACCAGGGCGCCTTCGGACTGACGGCGCACGTGTCCAACTCGAGCAGCTTCTGGAGCCGGGTGGCGCCCCAGCTCGCGCACCGCGACGGCGCCGTCAAGCACGCCATGGTGGCGCTGGGCTCGGCCTACCAGCTGTACCAGCAGAGCCCGGACGGGAGCTGGTCCAGCAGCAGCAACAGGACTTTGACGATGGCGTCGGCGTCGAACGCGGGTGGTAGCGAGAGCCAGGACCTCGAGCTGTTCACGATCCAGCAGTACAACAAGAGCATCGCCCTCCTCCAGAGGCACGCCGCCTCGTCCAGCCCGGAGAGCGTACAGCTCACGCTGGTGTGCTGCCTCGCCTTCATCTGCCTCGAGACCCTCCGCGCCGACCCGACCGCCGCCCTGAACCACCTCACCAACGGTATCCGCATCCTCGACTCGCTCCCCTCCGAGACCTTCGACTTCCTCGCGTCCGACATCACAGAGATCGCCTTCCGCGGCCGCCGCCCTTCCCCCTCCTCGTCCTCCTCTCAACAACAACAATCTCCTCATCCTCCATCATCATCAGCCTCAGCCTCGACATCCTCCTCCGCTTCAACAACGCCCAACTTAAGCCCCCAACAACAACAACAATCCGACCAAGAAGCCCGCGACATGCGCACCATAATACGCATGTTCTGCCGCCTCGAGTGCAGCGCCTCCTTCTTCTCCTCCTCCATGCGTCCCTCCCTCGCCCTCCGCGCTTACGCCCTCCGCCGCTTCGACGACGGCTCCACCTCCCTACCACTAATAAGCGGGTTCGAGTCGCTCGCCGAGGCGCACGCCCACTGCTGCGGCCACTTCCGCGACGTCGTCGCCCGCCTCTACGAGACGAGCGGCCACTGGGCCGACGCCAGCTTCTGGGCCGACCCCTACCAGCGGCGGCAGCAGCAGGCCCTGCGCGCGCGCTCAAGGCGGCTCCGGATGCTGCTGGACCGCTTCGCCGCCGGTCCCGCGGGCTTGCCCGCCGCCAGGGGGGACAGCAACAACACGACCGAGGCGTATTCGTTTAGGGTCGACATGCTGCACTTCTTGACGACGGAGCTGTTCTTGGCCGGAATGACGGGTCTGCCGGACGATATGGACGATGTTGAGATGGGGGCGCTGGATGATGGGAGCGGCCAGGGCCACCACCACCACCACCACATGCAGCTTGATCTGGGCGGGTCGTTCGGCGGCGGCGGGGGCTTCGGCGGCGGGGGGATGAATATGGGGTTGGGGCTCGGCGTGGTGGGCATGGGGATGAGTAGCATGGGCGTCGCCGGCATGGGCATGGGCACGGGCTTGGGAATGGGCACAGGAATGGGAATGGGGGGCATGAACATCAACATCGGGGGCGGCGGCGGTGGGAGTGGTGGCAGCAGTGGAATGGTCGTCGGCCCATCGAGCACACAGTCGCAAGCGCTCCTCTCCGAGATCCTCGGCGTCGCGAACGCCATGGCCCAGACAGCCCGCAAGATCCGCGGCCAGCGCAGCAGCCCCGTCGTGGTCATCGACAGCGGCAGCAGCGGCGTCGGCAGCAGTAGCAGCAGCGGCGGTGCAGGCATCGTTTCGTCGTCCGCGGCGGGCGGTGGTGGTAGTGGCGGTGCGTCGATGGCCGCCCCCTACTCGCGAGGTTTCACGTACGACATGGGCATGGTGGCGCCGCTGTACCTAGTGGCCATCAGCGCCGAGGACCCCGGGGTGCGGCAGCGCGCGCTCAAGGCTCTGCAGGAGTCGCACTCGCGCGAGGGCTTCTGGGACGGTCCCTCGCTGCAGAGCCTTGTTCGCAGGGTCGGCGCGCAGATCGGCCGCGACCGCTGGCCGTTCCAGGACGTGCCTCGTTCGCTGACGGGCCTGGGCGGGATTCCTGATATGTGGGATACGCTGCTGAGGCTTGAGCTGGAGGACGCTGCTGAGGCCTTGTGATGATGTTGCGTGGTGTGGATGGCGTGCATCATGACAAATATACAAGCCGTGCGTGGCCTTGTCCGTCTGTGGTTGGAACGTTGGAACCTCGCTGTCTCCCTGACCTGGCTTCTGGAGACGACAGATGTGGTTGACAACAAACCGGTATGAAACGGGGGATGTAGTGTATTGTTTTGTTTCCCTTTTTACCTTTCGATTTTCGGGGCTCGGGGTTCGGGTCGGCGGGATAGATCAAGGAGTTGGGCACAACTGGTCTGTCGATAGGGGGCGTGCCACAGACTTACTTACTACACCTTACACATATACATAGTATCGATTGCTTAATCGAGTGCTCAGGGGCCGCCGGTGCGGCACCGGGCTGGACAGGGGACGGGGAAGGGAAAACTCACACCTCCGATATACCCAGCAAGTTAAGCTGGCCTTTCTTGCTGGGTGCTGTATCTTTAGAAAGGGAGGTAGACAGACAGACGATATCAGATGATCGAAGAGAAAGGATTATTGGATATACGGGGCGCAGCACAGATGTTACTCCAGCTTCTTGACAATGCTCTGTGCATGTCCACCTGAGAGTCCGTAAACTCATGCTAACAGTTGGAAAACTTGAGAAAGGAGAAGAGGGAAACAGAGAAGTCAGAAGAGAATGAAGGAAAGGGAGGCAGGAAGTGAGTGAAGAATATGGCGAGCGAAATGGCTGCCTGATTATAGGCATCCAGCCAAAGCTGCAGAAGGGATGTGGGCAGGCAGTAAATAAACTTTAATTGCTTCGACCAACTCGGCGACCAAAAAAAAATATGGCTGGATACAGGGACATTAAACGAGCAGCAAACTATTAGATCGCGTCTGTCCTTTCAGATTGTTGCAGTTTTCCTTGAAGAATGTAATGAGCCTTGTGTGAACTAATCGTCCATCTGTCGTTAGCTCATTTATTCCGACATGGGGAGGACAACGGAAGGCGAGGAAAGAAGCAAACAAATAAAATAAATAAATAAATATGTAAGTAGCAAAAAGAGTTCCCATAGCGGGAACGGGCGGTTGGAAATCTTGAATGAGATGAACAATCCCTAGGAGCATATTAATCCAAGCTGAAGAGGTGCTGAAATGACCCGGCCTCTGAGACATTCCCACATGCCAACCAGCTTCGAGAGGCAGAGAAACAGAAACCCGCAGGCCCACGAAGGAAACAACGGCAGGCCAAGACAGAGGTGGAATCCCGCCGAGAAGAAAGAAAGCCACGGTAGGGCTATCATCAAGCGAACAGTGCCCCAGGAGAGGCAGTCATCATTTCCTCTTCTTCTTCTGGAGCCGTCACGTCAAACGGGCCTGCCTGTTTACAACGAAACCCCCAAAAAACTCAAACCAGCTCCCAAACGCAAATCCCAGTACTGCTAGACCACACGCCCCTCATATAATCATCCTTCTGCCTCTTAGTCGGCCAGCCCGCCTGCCCAGGCGGCGGCGCGTCGAACGCGAATATGGCGACCTTCTGACCCGGCGCACCCAGCTCCAGGGCCGGGACGTCGATCCACCACGAGTGGCTCTTCCGGTCGATCGACATGGGCACGTAGTCCTTCTCGCGGCCGTCGAGCCCGTGCACCTCCAGGAACATAATCCTCCTCCTCCCCTTCACGTCCTTCTCCATCGGCAGGTGGGCGCACGCCTTCGGGAACTGGAAGCGCACAGTTTTGTCCCCTCCCCGGACGCGGATGTGCTTGCCCTGCGGGGTGAACGCAGACCTGGAGAGCAGCTCCTCGTCGGCGGGGCCGCACCAGTCCGCGGGCTCGACCCCCCTCGACGGCCCCAGCACGTACTCCTCCCAGCTCGGCACGCGGCCGTCCTCGCGGTAGAAGTGCCGCGGGTCGGTCGGGAAGTGGCGGTCGCCGAACACCTCGTTGGACGCAGTGAACTCGTGCGGCGAGAAGTGGCGGTTGTACCGCCTGTTGCCCACGTTCCCCGCGCCCCAGCACGCGTCCAGCAGCTTCCACCGCCCGCCGTCGATCAGGACCGCGTTCCACGCGTGGCCCGTCGCGTCCTTGGGCGGGCAGGGCTCGCCCTCCTTCACGGGCGCGAAGCCGTACCCTTTGCCGTGCCCGCCGACCACGACGCACTGCAGCCCCGCGCGCGTGGCGATGGCCTCGAAGTTGCGCGCGTAGCCCTCGCACACGCCCTTCCCCGAGAGGATAGCCTGGTCGGTGGTGAGGCCGTGCGCGAGGTTGCCGCTGAAGAAGGCCTCGACGTCGTAGTCGATGTTGTGGTGGCACCACGTGAAGATGGCGCGGGCCTTGTCCGTGAGGGAGGAGAACTGCGAGCAGAGCACGCGGGCGAGGTGGCCGGCCACGTCGTAGCGCGGCAGCGAGCTGAGCGGGTGCTGCGCTGCCACGGCGTCGGGGGCGGAGAAGTCGCGGCAGACGAGGCAGTTAGCTGTGTCTGAGGCGATGGCGGCCGCGACCAGGCGTGATGTTGCGGCGTCGATTTGCTGGTCGGTAGGGCGAGAAGCCAGGGGTACCGGGGGAGGGCCGTCGTCCTGGTGGTTGAGGTTGGGACAGCTGTTGTTGCTGTTGTTGTTGCGCTGGCTGACTGGGACAACGCCGTTCGGTCGCACGAAGCTCGCGGGTGGAGGGGGCAACCTTCTGGGGGGCATCTTGGGAGTAGACTCCTCGACAGGCTCCGCGACAGCTTGCGTCCGAGCAGGCCTGGAAGGGAGTCTTGGCGGGAAGGACGGCCTCGGTGGTGGTGAAGCGATGGAGGTCTTGTTGTTGTACGACGGGACGGGAGATCTCCTGTTGGCAGCGGCTTCGGCAGTGGCAGCAGCGGCAGCTTCCTGTTCCTTGGCTTCTCGCTCGCGTTTTGTCGGCGGCAGCTTTGGGAGTTCAGTTGTCCCGAAGGCCGGGGCCATCTTCCGTGCTGCCTGCGACGAGTCTGTGCCATTGCTTATCGTGTGGCCGAGTGAGAGTCCCGAGATGGTGGACAGGTCGGACTCGTTGGAGTTCTTCCTTCTAAGAACACCATTATTAACACTCTGGGCGGAAGGTCTGCGTGCCGGCAGCGCTGGCGAGGTGGACTGCGAAACCACCGAAGTTTGCGATGACTGCCGACTGGGGAGCGGAGGAGGCGCGAGGGTCGTCCTGCTCTCCTCGATAGACTGCGTGGTGGTCCTGCGGGGCAATGCCGGCGGGACAGTGCCTTTGTCGCGAGGAGACGGCCGCGAGGGCACAGTCGGGCTCCTCTGGGGTAATGATGGGACGTCCGGCTCTGTGGTAGGCGCGGGCGAGAGCTGGCCATTGACGGCCCTCGGGTTCGGCCGAGCGGGCGGCGGTGGTGGCGGCGGCCGTTTGCCAGTTGACACCGGTGACTGAAAGTTCTTCTGTTGATTCAGGGCCGCGATGCGCTCCGCGAGCGTGGTCATCTTAGGCTCTTCCACGTCCGCCATGGTGCGAGGGTGCCCAGGTACAGTCGAGAGAAATGGTCGAGGATGTAACGACGGACTCGGAGCGAGGGACAACGCGGTCGTTTGCCGCGGGGTTATCGATACAGAAAGGGGTGGGCAGGGAGGTATCGATGCTCGTGGTGATCTACCAGAAGATCTCGCCCGGTCGATCTAACTTAGGAAGGTGGTCGATAACCTGGATACTGGTCCTCGACGTGCCGCGCTCAGCTCCTCCGTTTGGGAGTTGGGAGCCTAGTTCGACCTCGAGTAAGATCGCCACAAGCAGCCACACGAAATCGCACGTACGAAGGGCACAAAAAGAATGTCTAGGAAGTCAATGGGAATGAACGGACAGGCCAAACGGGGTGGCTGAAGGTAGGAATAAGATTATTTCATGAGGGGCCACCAACGCATCCCGAAGTTGCTGTGCCTCGCTGCACGGCGCGATGCACTGGCGACTGAGCTGCACGGCACTGGGCACTGGACCCCATCCTGCGTTGACTTCGTCTGGTAGGCGATCGACGGCTCATGTTTGCCCCTGCCTCTAACACGCTAAAAAGATCCAACGGCCGTCCGCCGAGCGCCACAGGGCAGGGCAACTCCAAATATGCGGGGCAAGTCCGAGCTGCAGCCCAGCCTAGTCCACCACAGCGCCGCTGCCCACACCACCCGCGCCACCACCTGTATCGGATCGACCAGTGCCACCGCTTCACCATCACTCCGTCGTGGCAAGCCAGTTTCCCATTGTAGAGGTGTCCGTTCATTTGTAGCCTATCATAAATGAACATTTCAATTTGGATTGTGACTGTCTTCCTTTTTTTTTTTCGTCTTTCTTTTGGATGCGGCACGGTGATCCCTTATGAGCAGGCAGGCTGTGACCGAGGGGTAAAGAATATCCATCCATTGGCACCTAGCTTATCCTTCGTCCAACGTCACCGCGCCGGCTGATTGCCTCTGGCGGAGGACCGAAAATGCAGTGGAACGAATATGTGACATCGGCAGACTTTTTGTGCATCTTCTTTCTTTAACCGTGATGAACGTTGGTTGACTTGAAGAGTCACGAACCAAAACACCTCCCTTTTCAGGCCGTGCCAAGCAGGCAGTTAACCGGTCGACATTCGATGTGAACTGTGTTTCCCCTGGGTTGGCTCTCCAAAGCTACGACTAATATAAGAGGCAGTCAGTCAGCGGATGGATGTCCCCCATAATCCTGCGAGGGGGGACGAAGAGCGAAGGAATGCTTCTGAGCCTTCCCAACACAACGTACAGCACAATAACATTTCCGCAGTGCCCGGCCCGACCCATTCCTGTTACTTTTTCCGTGAATCTTTCCCTCAAGCACCAGGTGGTCCTGGGTGGTGCCACTTACTATTTGCCTAGACAGTTTGGAATCGACGGCACATCGGACATGGAGAAAATTATCTCACATACATAGGTACATAGGTACATAGGTACATAAAGCAACGGAATGGCTCAGGGAAAGGTGAGCAAGAGCCGAAAGGTTCTGCTGACTTGCAGAATGGAAGCATGGATAGCAGGGAACCTAGAAGAAGCAAAAAGCCGGGTATAGAGCGTATTTTGAGCCATCGCTAACAAAATCATCGAACGAGAGCGTGAGAGCAAAAAAGAGCGACAGACCCATCCATCCCCAATCACCCCCTCCTCCACCTACCTCTACTCTCCCTTCTCCTCCCATATGGGGAATAGGTAACGTAAGTGTAGAGAGCCCTCCCCTCGTCATCTCGATCTTCTTTGATTTGTACGTATAGCCTCGCATCCCGCGTCGTGTACCGGCCTGCCCCCGTCTGCCCGACGGATCATCCATTCGTTTCCGTCCCACAAGTCCTTCCCTCCCGTCCATCCCATCCATCCATCTGTCCCCCAGACGCCCCTCTTTTGAAACCCACACACACACAGCCAGCCAAGCCTCCACCGCCTCCCCCTATTCATCCTCGAACGTAATTCTTTTCTCTTTGGATTTAGTTTTTTTCATATCATCCCGTAGGTGTAGGTAGCCATAGCCATATGTAAGTACTTATGATGGTATTGTATGTTCATGGTGGTATTTGTCGTTTTTGTTGTCGCTGTTTTGCCCTCTGATCGTCATAGTCGTTTGCAGGAAGGGTTGGGTATAAAGGGCTTGACAGCAGACCACGGGGTGTGTTCGTTCGTATCGCTAGGGTTTGACAGGAAGACACCAAAAGGCCATGTAAAAGCAAAACGCAAAAAGCAAACGTAAAAAAAAAAGGGCAAGGAGATGGCCAACGAGACAAGGACCTAGGAAATAGAGAGTAAGAAAGCCACCATAGTATAAACACATTGCGGGAGAGTCGATGCGAATGACAGGATAGAAAAAAAACAAACTTTGCGAAGAGAGGGAGAAAGAGAAGAGAGAGCCGACAATAAATGCATAAAAAACACACTACCGGGGTATTTTTACGCCAGGGTATATCCAGCCGGGGTATTTTTCACGAAGAGCTTCTAAAAAGAAGGCGAAGAGAAAGACTCGAGACAGACTAGAGAGACAAGACACAGGGGGAAGAGAGAGAGACGAAACGTGAACGCGAAGACGGCACGACGAAACTCAAGGACAACGGGGGGCAGGCAGGGGGCAGCAGAAGACCGACGGACGCGGGATACACAGTAGCGTAGCGAGAGGAATCTAACGGAATGGTCCGATCGGACCGGGGTATCCTGAATTTGTAGAATGAGAAGTAGAAGGCCGGCCACTGTCGCCGGAATGACGGACGTTGTGGTGGCGCGGCGTCACGTCGCCGGGCTGCGGGACGGCCAGGCTGCCGTCGGAGCTAGCGACAGTTCCCGGGGCGCCGGAAAGACCGCCATGTCCACCACCACCGACGCTCAGTCCGCCGGAGGACGAGGGCGGGTGCCCGACTCCGCCACCGTTACCACCGCTGCTGCCGAACGGGCGGGTCGACCAGGGGTGGTCGTCGTCGACGAGGTTCACGCCGCTGTCGTTCCACGGGTTGCGGTCGGCGTTGAAGCTGCGCGTCGACTCGATCGAGATGAGCGACGACTTGGACACGTTGCTGGACCCCTTGAAGAACGAGTTGCCCGCCGAGTGCGAGCTGTTCTTGCGGCGGTCCAGGAAGGACGAGATGCTCGACATTGAGCCCGGCTTGCGCAGCCTGTCGAAGATGGTGCTGCGCTCGCGCGCAACTTCGTCGCCGAACGCCGACTTGGTGGGCGAGTCGGTCGCCAGCGACGCCGTGGGAGCGTGCTGCAGGAGCTTCGAGTCGAAGAAGGGGAGGGACTCCTCGAACGTATCGGACTTGGGCCGCGGGATCGATCCCTTGACCACAGTCACCTCGACACCCGCGGTCACGAACTGGCTCTGCAGGAACTCAATGGCGTCGCGTAGTCCACCGGCGTTGTTGCGCGTAAACGTCCACAGGAGCGTCACTGTCTGCTCGCCGTCTTCGGTGAGCTCGTCCTTGTTGTGGTGGACCGTGACCTCAACCTCGTGCTGGCTCTTGAGCTTAGACACAAGCTCATGGGCGAACTCAGTGGACTCGAGATACTTGATCAATGACGGCGTGCGCGCCAAGACGAGCTCATGATTGTCCGACACCATGCCCTGAAAAGGGTGGAATTCGAAGTGTCAACAGACCATACACGGCGCCGAATATGCGGACGAAAATGTCAAGGGATGAGAGCAGGGAGCTATGATGGAGTCGAGATGAACTTACCAGGAACTCATCGACGCACTGCGGCACTTGCCACTGAGGCCCAGTGATCACCACCTCATCGCTGGCCTGCTCAGTGCTGGGGAATACGACCTTGCAGTTCCATTTCTTCTCGAGACCCTCGATCTCGGTGAGCCGAGTAAGGAGCTGGCGGTGGTACAGGCGGTCGACGTTCACAATCTGCGATGTGAACTCTGAGTCCTATAGTTATGGCCATATAGCGCCTCGGTCAGCTAACCGCTCGTTCCAACGAAACGACCGCAATGAATATGTTCTGGGGGAGAGCACGGCAGGAAGGTTGGTCATGTCATACCACTCTGTCGACCATCTCCAGAATCTCGGACTTGACGAGCTCGAGATTCTGGGCGTTTCGGGCCGGCGTGCGGCAGATCACGTTGTCGACTCGAATATCATCATCTTCCCTCATGCCGCCTGCTAAGCTGTCAGCCATACACGAAACCATACGCCACAATGGGGGTTCTTTGGAAAGATACGGGAAACCCACCTCGGTCCATCGCGTTAGAGAACTTGACAAAGACGGAGTGCTTCTTCATGATTCGCTGGATGTGCTGGCCGCCAATGCCAATGATCCTCTTGTGGTACTGATCTGGCACGTGGAAGGAAATGGATGCCGGCATCTCCTGTTCCACAAGCGAGAGGCCCTGCTTCATCGACTCGTACATCTGGGCGTTAACATCGATGTTGAAGTTGTACTCTCCGAAGCCCTCGAACATAATCTGCACATTGCCTATCGGGTTGTCAAAAACGGGTCATATTAGCTCTTGTCCATCCCACCTTGCATAAAGAGGGGTCAAAAATTGAGGGCCTCGCTGCATACTCTGACCCATGATTTTGTTGATCTTGCCATTCTTCTTGCCGCTCACGAATTCCTTGTGCTCGTTGGCTAGCTCGATCTTGACCTTGATCTGGTACTGCGAGTGAGCCGCGAACTTGATCTGCGACAGAACCATCAGTGCGGCCTTGACTGCGTCGTCCGAGCCTGTGATGCGGAACGAATGCCGCTGGAAGGAGACATCGGCGTCTGAGTTGGCGCAAATGTCCCCCAGCATGGTTCGGATATCCTGGCTGCTCGGTTGCTGTCGGGTGTCGGCCGGAGTGATGGACCAGAAGCCGCTGTAGAACTGACCGACCTATATAGAGATGGGGCGGCAAAGCCCTTTGTTTAGATAAGAACATGCCAAAGCTATCTCCGTGCAGAGTGGCCCAGTGACACGAGGGATCGAAGGATGGGGGCCCACTCACCAGAGCCATGAGTTCACGGGCAGTCCGCTCAATGTGGAGGTTCTCCAGGCCCTGAATCCGAACCATTGCCTGACGGGAACCAAGTGGAGGGAAGGCGATGTGGGTGCCGAAGGCCTCGCTTATCTTCTGGACCTTGTCCATACGGTTGAGCAAGATACTGTCGATCTTCTCCGGGGGGATCTCAACGTCCTTCACGAACAGGCGGAGCCGGCTGAGCAACTCGTGCATCTTCTTCTTCGCCAGCTCTATGTGTGCTGGATCCTCCCCGGTGATGAAGATCTGCGTGGGGTCACGAGGCTTGGCATTTGGGGGACAGTAGCGGAACACAGTGGAGAAGGACGGCGGCATGTAGATGGCCGTGCCGGTCGAGGATTCGATGAGCTTGATGTTCTTGCGGTTGCGGCCACAGAGGGGTTGGTGCGCAGTCAGTTCGAGGTGCTGCCCGTCGACGACGCGTCCGAGCTGTTCAGTAGTGTCAGTACATTCCATCCACCTATTTTCCCTCCTACAGGGCGGGGAAGGCGCTTCGTACCAGCTGATCAATGTGGATGAGCACGCGGGTCTTCGCATGCTCGGACGAGAGGAAGTCTCCGTAGATTGCCACTCTCCAGCGCTGGTCCCTCCGGATCTCGCTGTCACCGTTCATGCCGTCGACCAGCGGCGTCAGTTTCGGGCCGAGCAGGAAGATGTCAACGCCGCAGAAGCTCGAAGTGAAGTCCAGCGTCTGGGTGACGGGCACCTTCAAGCCCCCGGTCTTCGGGTCGAGAACCATGTCGCCGTCAATGTCCACCGTGGTGCACCGCTAACGTGGGGGAAAGGGCGAGCATGTTAATATCTAGACAACGAGAGAGTAGACAAGGGGGAATTGGGGTAAGGGATGCCCTGGGCGCGAGACGTGACGGGTCGAGGGACTGGAAGAGTGGGACGTACGAGCGACAATGGGGTCTCGTTCAGGATCGACTCCCGGGTCCGGTAGACGAGTTCTGGGGCGCCAGACAGGCACACGGTGGTGACCTGGCCCTTGACATGCTTGGGAGTCGTCGACAGCACGTGGGCCTCGATGTCTAGAGGGCTGTCCGTCATTGTCTTGCAGAGCTTCCGCAGATTCGCCAGGTTCTGCGCGTGGACCGGCAGCTCGAAGACGGGCACATCATCGGGGGCATCCTCCGGGTGGGTCCAGCGGAGGACAGCGTCGGCGGTGGCGTGGAGGATGTCCTCGGTGTTCGGGCCGGCCAGGTCGGAGGAGAAGGGGACGTTGAACGAGTAGTGTATCGGCGCGTCGATGGCATGGGGCGGAGTTGGTGGAGGAGCGCCTTGAGGTGTGGCCTTGGGGTGAGGCCCGATCGACGGCATGGGCATGTTCGGCGGCCTCGACGACATGCCGAAGTTGGGGCTCATCCTCTCGGACCAGTGACGCATGTTGGCCAGCTTGTTCATCGTGTGAAGTGGGCGGGGGACAAAGGAGGGACAGCACGACGAAGAATAGGGGGAGGAAGCTGGGGAAAGTCGACAGACACAGCAGTCTGACTTCGGCTGGCGGCAGGAAATGGGGGAACCTAGGGGCCTAAGGGAATGGGAAGGGGACCCCGAATTGAGGAGAAACACGAGAAGGAAAATGAAAACAAAAACGAAAAGGGGAAAAAAGAAAAAAGGAACAACAGCGCAGTGTTGTGGGTATCTAAAGAGAGAGGCTCAAAAGAAAAGAAGGGAAGAGGAGATTTGGCGATAACTCCTTTTCCTTCCGAGTTCCTGTGGTGTGGTGTGTGGAAGGAGGGGGAATGGAGTGGTAGACGGAAGAACCTTGGATGTGGTGGAGGGCTTCAGAGGAACTAGTCCAGGTCTCAGGCGCTCAACTCAGCAAAATTCAACTAATCCAGTGCTCTGCGGACCACCGCACCACCCGAAAAGGCCGAGCTTGATTCAGTATCAGTGCAGGTGGGCCCGGCGGTGGTTTCCCGCTCTCACTGACTGGATGCAGGTGTGCAATGAGATTATGTAAGGAGCGTTCACGTTTAACGTAATCTATCACCTTCCGGGACAAACCACCTTCCGGGACACTTTTCTGCCCCGCACCCCACCCCCTCGACTTTGGACGCACC